>VZRN01004857.1:5421453-5574002 GCA_013397935.1 Dasyornis broadbenti
TATCTGTTTGTTTTGACAGATGGGTCTCTAACTGTAAAACAAATGAGTGCTCCATGTGCTGGATTTACACAGCTGAGTGACACTGCACAGTGCCTGCTCTGAAGTCAGAGACTGAGCTGAGATTTCCATCCGCAGGGACCCCATGGTATCTGCCAAAGAGGAGTCCCTGCTGTTGGGTTGCTCTCATCAGCTTCTGCTTACCTTTGATCTCCAGCATGGCTTAACAGCAGGTCAGTCAGAGAAGTACCCTGACAGATAACATTTTCTTTTGGCATAAAATCCCATAAGAATAGTTTCAGGCAGCTTTTTTACATCTTGTGGGCCAAAGAACTAGAGTACCTCCCTCCTCCACTTTCTTCCTGCAGCATGAGGTCCCTGATTCATTGTCCAGCTCTTCCAGTAACGTCTCAGGGTCCTGGCAACAGTGCAGGACTCACGTATATCTTCCCAGCTTGCTCTGCTGTTTAGCAGGCTGCCACCAGGCTACTTTGACATGGCAATCATGTTTTGGTGTCCCACGTGCTTTCCATCTCCTGGGTCCAGCAGCTATATAGACTCCAGACAGCTGCTCCTGAGGAAGGGAGATTGAAAACTCAGAAGATAACCAGGCAAGGAGCCCTTGCTCTCCAGCAGGCTCAACCAGCCATCTGAAGGCTGCACACTCGCAGCTCTCTCTTGACTTTGGGGCAGACATGATGTCAATCAGCTGAGGCAGTTGTCTGTATTCCTGTTGCACACACACCTGCCATGAGCAGCAAATAATGGAATTTATTCTTGTTTCAAACACTCCTGTTTTTCTGAGAAGGAACTGGTTGATGTACACTAACATCCCAGAGAAAATTATCAGTGTCAGATCTTGAGGGCTGTGAAAGACTGGAAGGATTGATGGCTCAAAACATTTTGGGTGTGTGGGGGGGGAGGAAGGAGCAGGTCAGACCTTGTCCTGGCCAGGCAATGCCCTGCCCTGCACACCCCAACCCCTGGGCCTCTGTCCCAGCCCTGCAGTGCCACCAATCCCTGACACACCGGAGGCAATGCTCTACACCTGCCCTGGAGCCCAACCCAGCTCCTGAGTGGCCAAACCACCAGAAGTCCCACCTGGGCGAAGGGCCCAGGAAGGCCAAAGGGTACTTAGAGGGAGATATAAGGCAAGCATATACTATGACCTTTCTTCCTCTTGGAATTTCTATCAGCTGAACACCACTGGAAACAGGAGCAAAAGTTATGTTTGTTCTTTTCTTCCTTTTTCTCTTTCTTCTTCTAATTCCTTCTTCTTGGAATTTTTGAGTAAATGAAATTCAAATGGGCTTGGATTTTGCAAAATTGAATGGGCTTTGAAAAGTATTTTATGTTGATTGAATGTTGCTCTTAACCTTTTGTTGAAGTTCTCTGATTTTTTTGAGGTTGCTAGTAAAGTTTTTTGTTGTTTTGACCTCTTGAGAATATCTTGTCAGTATTTTTCCCATGCATCCAACTCAGAGTTCATGAACAACCATAAGCCTTTTTAAAAGTCTCATTGAGGGAGTTTGAGTTTTTTTGGGCCTTTTCTGGAGAGAGACTTAGCTTCTATAGAGTATGAAAGCCTAACTTAGTAATTCTGAGTAGCCCACAACCTGATGCTACCTTCCAGTTGGTAAAAGGAGAAGCCTAGGAGACAATTAAATTAGGAGCTTAAAATTCAGTACAGGCAATAATGAGGCAAGGACCCCTTGCTCACAGCCAATGGTCTGCCAATGTATTTACCCCTTGTAAAACACCTTGCACAGCCAAGGCCAAATTCTGCAGCTTCCACCAACATGGAATCTGTAGAACTTCAGGCTGTGCATCAGTGGCAATGACTAGCAATGCAGGGCAGAATTCAGAGCCAGTAACAGCTCCTGGCTGTGCAGAGGATGAAAAGCCTGCCAAAGAGTATCCATATTACATGACCCAGGATGTGCATGCAGCATGTAATGTGGTAATAAGCCTACCACGCTCCTCTAATAAAACTGTATTTGTTTGAATTAGCACTTCTTTCAAATATAACCCTTTGCCCCCTGAAGTCAGTTTTGAGAGAGTTCAGAGTTCACGATCATAATGTGCTGTTCTCTGGTCTCCAAGTGTGTGTCTCTGTTCTGGTCAGTTGTGAGACACTCTGAGACATGAATGTGAAATACTACATCCCAGTAAGGTCGACTGATGAAGTGTGACCAAGGTCATAGAAATCACTCCAGGACGTCTGAGTGGAACATCTGGCAAAATATTACAAAAAGTATGGAGTTTTTTCTTCCAGGAAATGCAACAGAAGAATCTAGGTCAGATTACTGAATTGGGTAACAAGTCCCAGTGTTTCCTCAGACTTGGAGAGTCTTGCTGAGACGTGATATAAACAAGAACAAATGTATTAACCTTCCAACTGGGATGCTCTGTGGATGCATGCAACACTGGTTTAGGAGGGGTTGCTGCATGGACATGTGAATGTGCACCCTGGTGGTTAGTATTAATGGTAGGTAGCTGAAAAAGCTCCTCAGGCCCACAGTAAATCAGCACTCGACACCCCCACATCTTCAGGTAGAGTTAAAAATGACTCATACCCTGTCTGATGCTATGTGGAGGGATATGGTTTTGGCTTGGACTCACCTGAACTCTGTGGGTTCAAAGCACACAAATGTAAGCAAACTTCATGAAAGTCTCCGTTATTGGTGTGTGGCTTTGACATTTTCTGGAGCCTAAAGACTCCAACTTGCAATGGTTAGTTGGCATCTTAGTTGCCAAAAAATCTCAAAGCAGCATGCTGACTGGATCAGAAATCACTCACTAAAAGGACATTGGTGTCAAAAGAGGAATCGCTAACTTTCATAGAAAGGAGCGAACTAATAGATGATACCCTGAGGGCAGAAAAGAAGAAAATTTCTTAAAAGGTGTTAAAAGTCTTGTTCATAGGAAAAGAGAGGACAGTGAGAAAGGCATCAGACAAGTCAGAAGAAAAGCCTACAAGCCCCCAAGAATAAAAGTTGCCTTTTTCCCTTTTTGCTCAGAACTGAAAGCACCATCTGACAACATCAAATCTGCCTAGGAACTCTAGCCAAGAAAATGGGAGACAGCCAAGAAACACTAAAATGCCCTCTTTTAATAAAATGGAAGAAGTTTAAGTCAGGAGAACTTCGATTTTACTCGTGGAAAGTTTATAAACATCAGAGGCTCGACTACCACATACACTGTATGTTGTTGCTCAGCTTCAGCCTGGAACCATGCAGTGAGCTGAGGCTACGGCAGAAAGAAGTAAAATGTCTGATTTCCAAGTGTGTTCAGCTTGATTCAGTTTGTGTTGCTTAAAGCTTCCTGTGCACACCATGAAGTCCAGCTAACTGGTGTCAGTGGGAATTTCTTGGGGGCCATAGGCAGAAGGGGTCTGGTTGGGGACATAAGCACAAAAAGGTCTGCTAAACAATAATCAGCTGAGCAAATTTCTATTGGTAGACATGGGCGTGACTCCATCCACTGTCATTTCAGCACCCTGTGGCTGCTGATACACATTATCCAGAGGTGTATCTGGTGTCCTCAGGGAGATAAAAGTAAGATTAACCTGCATGGCACCAGAAGGAGCTTTTGCTAACATGGCAATGCTAGTCAAGAAGAGTTTGTGAGGTTGTATTTGGTAAATACAAGCGTGTTGCTTATCTAAGCTAGTAAAACCTAAAGGCAGACATTATCACGTTGACAAATACACATCAAAGAGTGGCAAGATAGTGCTGGGTTTTGGTGAGACCTTTTGATAAAGTACAGACATAAACAATTTCCCCAGGTAAACTGCACCTGTTCTAAGAGGGATTCTTGACAAGTGTTTTCTAATCTGCTCCTTGGCAGAAAGGTGTCTTCTGAGATGATGGACTTTTAAAATGCTTCCAGTGACTACAGCGTTGGGGGCTTCGGCCTTTTAGAAGCATGGATGGTGTCCTATCATAGATTTGTTCCCTGCCTGGAAACACTGTAACTGTAGCAGTTTTTTCAAAGTTTCCCTGACATTTATTATATTTAAAATTTCTAAGTGTTTTCTTTGCCTTCCTCAAGGGTTTCTGTGCTGACCCATGTCTAGGCATCTCCAGTTTCAGCAGCAGAAGCAATGCTAGGAGGAGTGAGGGGTTCACTGCCACCTTATTTCAGCTTCCACTTGCTTCTGTGGCCTCATATGAGGGTTTCTTCCCCCTTGCCAACCTTTTTCCTTCAACATCTCAGTTGTCTATTTGAGACAGTCTTTCTCTGTGGGGAGTTTCTTGGCGTTACTGAAAATCGGTAATGAAAATGTGTTACAGACACCACTGGCAATAAGCAAGATTCACTTTCACTTACCCTTGGTTTTAGCTGTTCCATTTTCCATGAAAATAATCTTTTCAGTTAACTGGATTATCCATGCAATTGAATTAAAAAGACCAGGATCTGACTTTCAGTTCATAGTTTAGTCTTGAGGATATTTTATTGCCTGCTGGAAAAATATTCTCTTTCACACAAAAAAATATTCTCTTTACATTCAGACTCTCTTACTGAAAGAGCATCCGTAGTTAATAGTCTTATATTTCATGACATAAGATGCTTTCTCCATATCTCTTGCACTATCCTACTACTACTGAAAACTCACTTTTATACAAAGTCAGGTCCTGTTACCTTAAGTCAAGTGGAGTTTTGGAACTTTGCTGCAATTTTTTAAAGGTAGTTTATAATACCTAAAATTATCTAAATTACCTAAATGAAACCCCTCAAATGTGTCAGGATCTGAAGAGCTAGCTAAGCAGTGGTGAGGAAATAAAAGATTTAAATTTACTTTAGATTATAGGTAACAGAAGAAAGTCAGGAAAGTTGATTCTTTCAGGTTTTGATCCTGTAGCATGCAATTCCCTGTGATCAGGATCAGTCACTTAATGAAACAGAGCATTCCAGGACAAAGCAAGAGTAAATGAAAAATGCCTCGGGCACAGCACATCCATGTTTGGTTTTAATAGTCAGAGGTTTTGGAGGTCAATATGAATTACCAGTTCTGGGAGACCTACTTGCACTTTGCTCTAGAATCAATAATTTCATCCTTAAGAGTTTGTCATTCTGATTTAACAGTTCTTTACTACAATTAATCCCTTGATGCTGCAAATTTTTCTGCTGCTTTCTTGCCTAGTATAGCAAAAAATTGTTCTTGGGCTTTGAGACACCGTTAAACACCGACAATTTGAAGATGTTCAGAGTTTGAATTCCGATTTTTTTTCCTGCAGACCTAAAATCCAGCTCTGGGATCATCACAAAACCAACATATAGGTCAGAATGCATGTGTATGTGTGTGTGCCTGTGTGTCAACATCTCCTGGTAAAAAGGGGAACTATTAAAACAAAATCCGGACAGTGAAAAATAGTCTCATATAAGAACAGTAAATTCTGCTAGGAAATTACAGATAGTACACCTTTCAATTAGCCAAAATCATTTTCAAAAACCCCAAACATCCCATATTTAACTAGCCTAAATCTACAAAGGTAATCTACAAATTCATACAAAAACAAATCTAGAAACTATATTGAAAAAAAAAATCAGAAAGCAAATCTCAGTCAACTTTCAGTTCTTGAAAGTGCTTACAGAGAAGAGGATACATGAGTTATAGAAAATTGTTGCTTTTTGGTAGCCCAATTCTTGAAAACATTAAAACTATAATAAATAAAAATAAAAAAATAAAGCAATAAGATTATAAACAATAAAATTTCCAAGCTGAGTTTATTTCATAAGAGTAAAAACAAATCCTTATTATTAAGCGGATTTCAGAAATTCTTGTTGGAAATGACTGAATCCTCATTATATTACTAGTTTTCTGAATGTTTTAAGGGGAGTTTGGGTGGAAACATAATAATATGAAATGCTTAGAAAATAAAAATAAGGCTGCCTTAAAAAAAGTGAACACTGAAGAGTTTCTTTTTCATTTGAAGAATATCATGCAACATTATGATCTATGTTTTGGGGAAGAAAATCAGAGTTAATACTTGTCAGGAGTGAATAGTAAGAGACTTGAAAGGAAAACTTCTGTCTTGTTAAACAGCAGTCCATGATTTCATCACTTCCTTCATTATGTGATCACTATCACCTGGTGTTTTGGAACAGCCTTTACTCATTAGTCAACAAATAATTATTAGCTACACAGAATTTTAAAGGTATCCTGTAAACTTTCACCATATTCAAAGGAGGGTCAGTTTCAAACAATCAAAGCTTGCAAAATACCACCACCAGCTTTAAAAGACGATATGTTCTGTTAATACACTCGCCGGGGTCTGGATAATTCTTGTGCATCTGCAGATGAATACTCAAATGCTATAGATTTATTAGAATGTTTTTAGCATAACCTACTATCATCATAAGGATTTTTTTTAATGTAGTTATTCATACTTTCTAAATTTTCAGGTTCAAAGTTGCCACATGAATGGAGTGAGGTTGGAAATGTGGCACATAAGCAGTGGAATAAAATTTTGGGCAGAATCTTGCTTGATTTGGCAGCCCACTGGCCTCGCAGAGATCCAGCATTAGATTTCTGGAAATATTTAATCTTCTTGACTGTCACATTTTGGGCATTCACTGGTGCAGTCTGCAATGCATACTTTTACATTATCTATAACTCATTAACTACTGCAAACAACAATACTTTGAACTGAAACCATTAGCAATTCTCTCTACAAATTTTACAGCAAGAAACACCCTGATTTTGTGCAGAAATGTGGGAGTGCAAACTGAATCATAGAATCATAGAATGTATTGGGTTGGAAGGGACCTTAAAGATCATCTGCCCTGGGGTTGCTTACTAGACCAGGTGGCTCAGAGCCCCATCCAACCTGGCCTTGAACACTTCCAGGGATAGGTTGAGTCTAGGGCTTTTTTCCAACTTGGTTTCTGCAATATTTGTACCCTAATCTCAGCTCTGTAACAGGCCCCTAAAGGGATAAGGAGGGAAATGAATAAAACCTTCCCCACCTCAGTATATCCTAATTTAAGGAAAATAGACGGTGAGTAGCAAGTGGAAAGTCTAAAGTGGACCTACATTATATGACGATGACCATTGCCTTTGGTTTATACATCCAGGATGCACTGTCCAGGGGCACTGGCTGATCCAACAGATCATTATGCCCACTTTTTTTCCAGACTTTTTTTTTGTGTTTCAATGCCAAGTTTCTCTATGCCTCCGTATTTTCCTCAGTCAAAGGACAGCACCATGTTACAAAGGCAGATATTGTGTCTCCTGCTTCTTCCCATTACCTGCTGAGTTTTAAAAACTCTGTTTATTTCAAATAACATTCTTCACATTCTTGTATGAGGAATAAGGGCCTTGGGATGAGAAGGATACTTTTATCTTGTTTGTGGTTATGTTAAAATTAAAGGATCTCATCTCAGAAGTTTCTATTATTTCCTATATTTGAGGTTATTCAGTCAAGCAGAAATTTAAAACTGAACTTCCCTAAATCTTCCCAGGATCTACATGAACTTAATCCTAAATCTCATACATGTTTAGAAGAATTCACTGGGTAAATAAGTGGAAGATCAAAAAGGCAATTATTTCCTTCCAACCCATGCCCCGGACCATGCACCTGTGTTTTGTTGTTCAAGTGAACGTCATTCAAAAAGAATCCAATTAACAGATATTCACAGTTGTTTTGAGAGCAACTTTACAATCTTAATTATTGTCTACTTTTTTTGCTGTCAGTAGTAAATATTTGCATGCATTTTCTCAAAATATCAACCCAAGACTGTTTTGAGAGGTTAGTTTTTTAATTATGCCAATATGGAGTGTATTCCAACTGACTCAAGACCCTAAAACCCCAAATATCAACGACAAAGTTTAAGATCTTCTTAATTTAAGAATGACCCAGCTGAAGCTAGGCACATGCTTAACCACCTTATTGAACTGGAGACTGCAAATATAGCCATGAATGGTAACATTATAAAACTATTTCAGATCATTAGCTCTATGGACTAAAAGTATAAAGAAGCACCCTAAAACAAGATCTATGTTTCTTGCTTATGTCCTGGTGATTTAATTTCCTTACCCAGTCATCCTGCTCTGTCAGGGTAAATATACTAAACATATAGTTAGATTTTTAAATCCATCAGCACGACAATGCATTCAGGGAACAATGCCATCCCTTTTGTAGGAAGCAATTTTCATGTTGTAAGCATCTAAGATGAAAGCAACGCATAACTCATTTAGGTAATGCCGCAGACAGACTCAGGTTAACTACAAAAGGCAGCTTGGCATGTCACCCAGAGTCTCCTGAATTCCTTCAGCTGCCTGTCTGCAGCTCGAGAGGCTTTGTAAATTGTGGATGAAAAAGGAGGTAGACAGTATGACAGAACACTCTGTAATGCTTGAAAAGAACTTTAATAATGCTGAAGGAAAGGAAAAAAACAAGAAAAAATAAGAATGATTTTGACTGAAATTGTCTCTGGACAATTGTCTCACACAGTTTTCTGCTTGTGTGTTACGTAAGCTATCTCTGCTTCTTCTCCTTCACATAATCTCTTCTGGCACAATAGAAATAGTGCAATTTATTTCACGGACCCCATACAAAACACAAATCCAAGTCATTACAGTTTGAATCTCATACAAGATAATGTTACATGCTAAATTTGCTCGACACAAGAAATATGATGCCAGCGTTAGCATAGTTTAGCCATATCCCCATTCAATACAGCATATGCTAACCATACATCAAACTTGCTATGGGGCTTTGTGGTAGATACTTACAAATGGACAATTCTTTATCTATGCATATTTACTGCTACTATTTTAGCAAGAAATGAAATAAAATTTCCTAAAGAAAAGCTTTCCTTTTGCTTCAGCGAGAAATGTCTCTCCTGGTGTTGTTACTGGTAGTTGAGAATGGAGTTGCGTGGGTTGAGCTCCAACTGCAAATTCATTCAGGCTTCTTACGCCACAGAGCAGTGAGTCATGGCTGAGGCTGATAAAGGCAGGTGCTGTACCTTCCCTTCTGCACTGAGATTAGTTTACATTTTAATTATGTTTTGACAGTATAGTCGGCCTTTCATTAGTGTTACAGGGCTGTAACATCTCCTGAAGGAGGAGCCAGCACACAGTTTCCATCACATGTGGGTTTCCTTTGATACCGCCCTGACTGCACCACGAAGGAACTGAATTCTGCATTCAGGTCGCAAAGGAGCAACCCAGTTGAACTCCACAGGGCACCACTTCTGACAGCCAGCTGGTGCTTCCTCCATCCCATTACGGCATAAAAGGATGAAAAATGCAGTCTAAGCATCTGTGCAGGCTATTCTATGCAGACTGTGCTGTGGATAGGTGCTGGAATAGTCACTTGCCTCAGCTACTGAGCTCTCATCAGGTGCAGGCACAGGTAGAAACTTGCTGATATATCACCAGGAAAACAAGAAGCATAGCAGAGCTGGTGAGATGGGGAGAACTATTTGCTGTTACAGACAAGTAACAGTAACAGTTCCTCTAGGCCTACAGAGAAAGGAGGTGTGATGCTCAGAAAGTTTTCTCTCTTTTGACTTCTCCTAATGCAATATTTTTATTGGAGGCTGCTTTAGCACTGAATGATCACAAAGTCCAGCTCCATCCAGTCAGCCTTGCAAAGAGCTTTAAAACCTTAAAACTGTTTTTGGAGGGAGGAATGGCTGGTCATATATATAAATCCCTTTACATGTATATAGATAGCTTTACAAATCCCAAGCAGCTTAATTAATAAAACCCTCTTAAAAATCTTGGGTTTTTTCCCCACATGTTCAATGTAAATATCTGTACTCATATACTTGAATGGCATTTTTCCTGCTGAATAATTGTATTTTCCATCTTCCCACAAACTTGTTAAATATATGATTGACAATTTTGGTAAGGCTCATGGACTCAGATGGCAATACAACATGAAGCACAAAATTATTTTCCCTTGCTTCATACTGCAATTTAAATTACATTTGATTAGATTGGATTTAGAGCCAAATACTGTGAGTTAAAAATTCATTTTGGAAAAATCACATTCAATGCATCACGCATTGCATTTTGCTCTTCTGAAATAATCTGCCATCTGTTGAATGCGTTATTAATAACTTTGGATTTAGGGTGTGATTTTTAACAATCGGTTGCAGTGAGTAAAATAGCAGCAGAAATTCCCTGACGCAATCTAAACTACAGGCGAGACAATGGAAATCTGCATCTAACATTTGTCAAGTTGGACACAGGCCTTCTATTGTTTGGCTGTCTGCACAAAGTTTGTGCTAGGAATTATGCAAAACCTGCGTGTTACCAACTGGACTATCTGCAAAGCAGATTCTTTTTAAAGTATGCCTTAAAATTTAAATAAAAAATATGACTGAATTGGAAACAACACTGTGCTTGCACGAAAGGTTTGTACTAATGCAAATTACAGCCCTTTTCTTAGTGCGGTGTTTGACAATTAAAACACAAACTCTCTATTTTCAAAAAATACCAAATGGTTTTCATTCTGAGAATGAACTGATATATTAAGAGAGAGAGAAATTACACAAAAAACCTCTACTCTCCTGAAGCCCTGAAAAATAGCTAATGCAGAAGAGCTATAACAGTATAACATGAAAATTGCAGCAGGTCAGTGCACAGAGGACTATACCACAGACCCTCAACTTCTCCCATCTTGCTCAGTGTTGATTGTAGGAAATTAAAAGGCTGATTGAAAGGGAGGAGCATGCCAGAGAAAACAGTTTTTAAAAATTTATGATGATAGATATGTAAGAGAAAAATACTTTGAATACCTTTAAGAAAAATAGGAGACACATACTTTTCTTCACTTGTCAAAAAAAAAAAAGGTTGAACAGTAACCATCTAAAAATGGAGAAAGATGAATTGCTGCAGAGGAAGTACACAATGCTGAAAAGGGAAAGTATCTGCAGGAAAAATTGGTATAATAACAGAAACAAAATCCCACACAATTAACATGTGCCTTTCCTTGGGCTTGACACCTGTCACAGCATCAAACTCAAAATTAACATGAGGAATCAAAGGCAATTGTTGTCTAATGAGAAAAGATGTGCAAATGAATGACCAGCTAGGAACCAGGAAAACCAGGGATTATTTTTATCTATTATTTGTGTAAGAGTTATGAGCAAATGACAGATGAAAGCTTCAGGCATTTTTTTATTGTCTTCTATACCCACAGTCCTCACACAGAAAACATGGCTAACCCTACTGAAAAAATGGGAAGAGAGCCTGCTTCAAAATAACCTGTTGACATATGGAAAACGATGGAAACAAATGCTGCTGAGAAGCAGAAGGAACATCTGAAATGAATCATTTGAAAGCTGAGCATGTAGGTGGATCTGGCCAAATTAGACTTTGCTAAAGGGGAAAAAAGAGCTCTTTGGGGGGGAAAAAGAAGGAGAAAGCAGAATGAGATAATTGTTAGGAAGGATAGTACTGTAATATTTACAGAGAATGACAATACTTCAGCTTACAAAGCAAAATACAAGATTTATGTAGCCAGAATGAAATCTTCATCAGGGAAAAAAAAAAATCCTAGAATTTTTTTCTCTTGGTTTAGTTGCAATTCTATTAGATACTTTTTAAAGCATATCCTAGTTAAGGTGAGGCAACCCATTTACAATATATTGCCCAAAATATAAATTCAAAGCATGTAATGTTGTATGCAGGAATTATTCAGTCAACTGCCCTACTAACTTGACCAGGTGACTTCTCATGCAACACTGAAGCATTTCCTGGGTTCATGTCACAAAGGGCCACCAGGATGGCTGGGCTGAAACCCCAGTGCCTTCAGCAACACAACAGCAGTACTGTGTTTGACTACAGATAGAAAAATTTCCTTCTGCAGTAACCTCTACAAAAAAATGTAAGACAACTGACCTAATTTTAGTTTCTAAAAATTCTCGATGGGTTATTCTGAGAATGAAATATTGGCTGAGCATATATAGACATGGATATATTGATATGGAGCTATTTTTAGCCATGCAAAATTTACTCACAAGGTGTCAGCTAATATGAAATGTACTAGAAGGCAAGACACAGCATTTTTTAAGGTTTTTGTTCAGTGGAATTTAACTGTATGATTTTTTAGGTAAAGTTTTGTGTAGAGATGAAGCCAACTTCAAATGAGCTATGCACAATAATTTACCAAGTTGAAGCAGCAATGATTGCAAATTACACAAATACAGAACCTCCTAAGAATCTAGTTTGAATCACTGCATCTGGTTTCGAAAACTGTGTGCTCTGAAAAGCAGTAAGGTTCTCCTTATGAGTTATTTGTTGTAAATTCTCTGTAATTTGTTTAGTAAATTCCTTTCATACTGGCCCTAAGCATTTATGACACCAAACAACATCCCTAAAATTAACAGAATTAAGTCTCATTTTCCAGACATGAAGCATCTGCTGCAGTCCTGATCTCTTCTGGCATCTTGAAATGTAAAATTGTTATCCAGTGCGCTCTTGAACCCTGCTGTCTGCCAAGAAGATACTTGGTCCTTCAAGGTTTTTTTTCATTCTAGAATAAAGTCTCTAGATATTATTATCTAGAATCATATCCTTATCCATGTTTTGAAAATCTGGATAACAGATTTCAGGATGGTGTCTGGTGTCAATTTTGTTATTTCAATATGAATTATAACCATCTAAACCGTCTGCACCAGTTATAAATCCTAAATATCTTTTTCTTTGCGATTTTTCTTCCCCCTGCATCATCTCGCAAGCTTAAAGTGCATCAAGTTTTTTTGAGCTCTTATGTAAAATGAAGAGAGTTATTCCATACAAGCCTATCTCTCCCTTTGAAATATCCAGAACTTGTCACACTGACTAATTTTTTGTACAGTGTGAACTCTATTTCTGCAGCGTGTGATAGTTGAAAGCCTTCCCATTTGGACTAGGTTTTCCAGGTCTGATGTTTTCTTTGGTCCAATAAAAACCATTGATCCTCCTAGAGGTCTGCAGGGAGATTTTCAGAGGCCTCCACCTCGTAGCAGCCATGGGCTTCTACAAAACTGCAATTAGACCTTGCTGAGCATTGTTTGAAAATACTGATTCAGCGTATTTCAAAGTCAGTGTCTCCAGCAGGAATAGATATTTACTCTTCACCAAGATCAGTACAAATCCAGCTTTTTTTTCCACAGAGGATCACTAGATGATCATAGCTCATGGTCTTGAGTATCTATTATGGTCATTAACTTGCTTCTAAACATCTGCATCACAGCTTTGGCAGGTCACAGGAAACAGTGACTGCCTAATTTTGCTGGAGCAAGCATTTTTTCAGATGCATATGATACCAAGGCTTACATATTTATTTCCACTTGAAAAATCAGTCATGTCTGTCAAACCCTGTGAAAAGTCACTAGCACTCCACAGTCATGTAGGAGCATAGTTGAAATGCAAAGAACATTTTAGAAAAAGAGTGACAGTAGGCAGTAGACAGCAGTCAGATAAAATTCAGCTCTGTGGTGCAATACTTTGTTCAGAAACAGGCATGACAAATAACAAAAATTTATAAATATCTAAGCTGATGATGCATCCTAAACCACCAAATCGTAGTTTCTAAAACTTCAGACTGACTCTTAGAAAAAAAAGTGTTCTTCCTTAATTCTTGAATGGGCAACACTGCTCTTCACTGTCCCAGATGGAGCACCAAGTCACATGGACTGCCTTGACAAGTACTTATGAACTTAAACAGTGTGTCTAAAAACTCTAAGCTCTCCTAAAAAGGGAAGAATATGTCATATCTACCCCAGGAAATCCTAGATTGCAAACCTGTTTTGCTTGCAAAATTTCTGTGGTATGATACCCAACGTGCACACATTGGAATAGTCTTGACCAGGGCAGGTCCAAAGTACATTAGTGTGGTGAATTCTAAATGGCTGGCTTGTAGTTGCATCTGTTACATTATTTATGATGAAGATTGTTTTCCAGCAATATTTACTGTTCTTTTACTGATGTGCTAGGTGTGTATCTCGATTCTAGTCTTTGGAGTAAATCTTTATGTCTAAGAAATAATTTTCTCTTACCTTTCTCTAGACCTCACAATAGACATTGAGTTTTTCTCATTCAGTATTGTTATTTATTTTACAGATTCCTTTGGTTTTTTCCAAAGCCAAAGTGGTTTTGATATAAAAAGTATAAAGACTAAAGTAGAAAAGTTGTTTAAGCAATAAAGCTAAGCTTCACATATTGTACATGCATCTGTGGATTGCCAGAGATGTCTCCTTGTGGTTGCAAGGAAACAGATGAAGGACATTACAGAAGTAAAAAAATGTGAAAGGACAGAGAAGGGAATTAGGTGCTGGAAAAACTTGAAGCAGAGTGGACAGAGTGAATGAGGCTGTGCAGCTGAAAGCTGGGAAGAAGAAACATTCAACAGCAAGGTCACTGGCACAAATACTGAAAAACTGCAGAGCTTTTCTGTGCCCAGAGGTACTCAGCCATGGAGCAGTAGTGCAGTGCTACATTTGCAGTTCAAATGGAAGGATCTTTCAGGTAACATGAACTGACAAAATGTGTGAGGAATCACTGGTAAGGAGAAACATGTCTGTTTGTTTTCCATATTGATGACATCCGTTAGTTCTCTCAGTGGAAGCACTACTATGCAGCTGATGCTTTGTGTTCTGGATTCTCACAGTTTGTCTGTATCCCAGTAAGATATTCACCTAAGAGTCTTGCATTTCTTGTAGTTCTGCTTTTAAAACATTGTACTGTTAATGTTTCATCCAGGAAATATTTTTATAAATCTCTCACATACTTTCAGCAAATGCTTGTGTATGTTGGCTGGCTTCCTGGAATAGTTTTAAATATACTTCTTCTGAAGGCCATCTCCTTACAACTTAAAACACACCTTATAACAATAAAACTTCAATCTCCAGTCCTACCTTCCTAAAGTATCATATGTTGATCTAATTTTATTGGTTGGTCAAATCCCAATAGAGCAATTCCAGACAGCCCGGCACACAACAGAATTACTTAAGAGATAATTAATGAAGCATTGGTAGCTAAGATCTGCTACCTTACTTTCCAATTACAATATGAGCTTAAAATTTGTTCTTCCTGGTTAAACATAGCTGAACTATGGTTATTGCATGACAAGAACCTGGAAACCTTCCAACTTTCACTCATCATTGGAAGACTGATTATATTGTATTAAAAGACATTTAAGTAATGCAAAATAGGCCCCTATAAAGTCTGTCATCAATATCAGAGTTAGTATTTCATATTACATGTTTAACCTCATTCCATTGTTCATCAAAATCAAACACAGGAAGAAAATGGCCCACTGTCCTATGATTCGTTCTCTCTGAAATGAACCTATGCCAGCATGCAGGTTAGTTCAGCAAACATCCCTCCTGGTGACAGCCAGCCTCCCCCTGATACCTCTGCCTTTACTCATCAAATGCTTTGTTCATTCACAGCTCAGGACTCAGTTATTTAAATCACGTCAAGTTGGTTGCCAGCGGGTGGGCAGTTTGCTCTCTGACATGCCCGCCAGGCTCACTGCAGAAGAACCCGGAGAGCAGCCCTTGCCAGAAGTTCTGCAGTATGAGCCTTCTGGGGGCCGAAACAGGGAGCAAGAGAAATCTCCTGCAGGCAAGTGATAGGCTGTCCATGAGGAATTCTGTAGGTGGAAGGCAGCTGAATCATGGTCCATGCTGTGATTATGACTGCTTTCACAGCTGCCTGTAAATAGGACTTGAGGTAAAACCTAAAGGGCCCTAAATGATTGTGATACAGATGCATACAAATAGACAATCAGAATATTACATCCTACTGCAGCCAGGGCTCTGGAGCACTCTCAAAATGATCAGGCTTACTGCTACGTACTGTCTAGCTCATGCTCCCATTTCCTGCTTTATTGAGGACCATCTGGGAAAGCGGCCAGGAACAACCAGATTTCTCCAAAAGAGACATTCAAGGAGCTCTCACCTTCGGCCAGCTTCCTCTAGGGTTTCTGAGACACAAGCAGGATGAGGCCTGAAGGCTGCATACTTTGCTGCGGTCCTCTCCAACATAACACCTTTCCTGAAAGCTCCTCAGCCTCTCTCAGAGTCTGCCCAAATGTGCATTCATCACACTCCTGGGTCGGGTGCAGTGACCCCAGGCAAGATCTGTAGGAGTCCTAAAACTAAACCATTCAGCAGAGGCCTTTTAAAATCCAAATTACACGAGAATAAAAGGCTGAAGCTCAGAAATCTGAAGCCCAGGAAAAAACAATGGAGTTGTTGAGGTTTCAGCCTCCCCTCCAAATCTTTTCCGTGGTAGCACAGTTCATGAGGAAGCTGTGTTTCAGCAGACCCCCACATTGCTCTTGCTCAGTTTCCCTGGTGCCAGTGAGTGTGGGTGCACACGCACAGCCCAGCCATAATCAGGAGGAGCCTCCTAGACATCAGCTCTCCTGGCCACACCTGTGGGACATCACCTCTGCAAGAAACTCAGGTAAATGTTAGCTTGCAATGAAGTCTGCAACCACTGATCAATTCCCCACATTAGATGCTACATTTGTATTTTGTAGACACAAATTTCAGGATGAAACTTTAAGCTACTTCTGAATATGGTCAGACCTTAAAAAGTATCATGATTGTAGGTGCTTGTTACAGAGCTAAAACACCTCAAACAAGAAAAAATTTTTCCTGTGTTGAGCCTGTGCTTTCAGAATTTGCCTTCTGCCTAGTCCTGGGAAAAGACGGCTTTGTCGGGACTCACTGGTGAACTTGAGCCCATTGGTGGCTTTGGAAACAACAGCCCAGGCCTTTTACTGGTCCCAACACCAACACCTGAGGAGCACCAGTTGTCACCGGTCTCCACTTGGATATTGAGTCTTTGATCACAACACTTTGAGTGTGACCATCCAGCCAATTCCATATCCACTGGATAGTCCATTGATCCAATCCATGTCTCTGCAATTTAGAGGCAAGGATGTTGCATGGGATGGTGTCAAATGCTTTGCATAAATCCAGGTAGATTATGTCAGTTGCTGTTCAAGAAATTGTGTTGGCTGTCACAAATTGTCTCCTAATTTTTCATGTGCCTTAGCACAATTTCCAGGAGGATCTGCTTCATGATCTTGCCAGGCACTGAGGTAAGGTTAACCTGTAGGTCCCTAGGTCTTAATTTTTTCCCTTTTTAAAAACAGGGGTTATGTTTCCCCTTTTCCAGTCAGTGGGAACTTCATGGGACTGCCGTGACTTCTCAAATATGATGGATAGCTTAGCAACTTCATCTGCCAGTTTTCTGTGAAGGCATCTCACCAGGTCCCATGGATTTGTGCACCTTCAGATTCCTTAGGTGGTCTCAAACCTAATCTTCTCCTACAGTGTGTGGTCCTTCATTCTCAGATCTCTGAAGAAGCCAGTCTGCTCTCCTGAAGCCCAGTGCAGTGAGCCTGCTATGCACCCTCTTTGCCCTAAGGATCTTGCATTCCACCATTTCAGGGTCACTGCAGCCCAGGCTGCCCTTCAGCATCACATTCTTCACCAGCCCCTCCTCCTGTGTGAGAACAAGGTCCAGAACAGCACCGCTCCCACTGGTTTTTCTATCACTTGGAGAAGGAAGTTATCAGCAACATATTCCAGGAAATCTCGTGCTGGAAATCTAGAGTTACTTACAGTAATGTCTAGCAATGCAGCCTGGGAAGGACACACATGTGGATCTCACTAGTGGGAGGAGGTGAGTTTCCTGCAAGCCGAATCAAAGAGAAATCACACAGTGTAATGCCTATTACACTTGTGTGCTGTGGAACAAGGAGGCACATATGCTTTGTGCTCAGCTCACAGAATGATGTGTGTGAGCAGAAACAACTGCGCCACAGCTCCTCGATGTCTGCTCACCAGGACTCTGTTCAACATGAGATGATAACAAGTTAATAGGTATTTCCTGCTTAACAATTACATGAATAAAAAACAGAGCAGCACATGCCAGACATCAGCAAAATGTGGCCAGCTCCCAGCCAGGGAAATACACTGTAGCAACAGATCATAAACCAAACACAAGAACAGAAGCACTGGTGACCAGAGAAAGAAAAAAGCTTTTCTAAGTAATGGAGACACTCTACGTAGTCAGGTAACAGCTAGCCTTCAGGATGGCAAGTGACTCCTCTGAAGCTATCAAACCAGCTGACCAAAAACCAAGAGAAAGAAAACACTCTCTTCTCTTTTTTCAGGAAGGACTATTATGAGATATCCCAAGTCCAAATGACTACAGATGGGAGAAAACAGCTGAACCAAGAAAAACAAGTAACTTCCTCTCAGCCCCAAATCAACTGGACCAGCACATGCCATAATTGCATCCCCGTTATATCATCATGATTTATATTTTTTGTTTATTTTCACTACATCAAAGAAGTGATTTAAGAGATAACATTTGCTGGAGTGATTTCTGCCAGAAAATGCATTGAGTGCTCTCCCTTGGACTAACTGAAGCTGCAGCAGAGCCTGAAGCACTGTCTAGAGAGGTATGAGTTGTCTGCCCTATGGCTGTTCAGTGAAAATGTTTGAGATGTTAAATGCCATTAACTTGTGGCAGATTAAATTCTTCAAAATGGCAGAGGGAAGATGACAGAAAAGGATGGAGGAACAATCACTGCCCTGACTCTGTAATGTAGGAGATGGGAAAGCTCCTTTCTGGGTCTGTGAAAAGCTTCAGCTGAAAAAGTTTGTACATTTTATTTCAAGAGACTAAAAGTAAATATTTTGATATTTCATTTTGAAATGACATATTTCCTTTTGATAGAAACGTATATCTTGCAGAAAAGACAAACATGCACAGATTATCGGTAGGAAACCAAAGCGGTATTAAAAAATGTTTCACTTCAGTTCTGGAAAAAAAATTACTAAATGTCTTTTCATTGACATATCTGAAGTAATACTGGCTATTGTTTTTTTTTGTGAAGAAAAAAAAAGTCCTGAATACTTTTAAAGTTAAACTCAATTGGAAAAGTTCTTTCAACTATGTGCTTCTAATTTAGCTACAAGTCCATTGCTTGCTGGTTTTCAATGAAGACCCAAACAACTGAGTGCAGCGATATGTCACCCAAGGCATGCACATTTGGAAGAGAAATGCCATTTGTCCCCCCCATTTTTTTTTCCTTCCACCTGACCTTTTCTCAGAAACAAATCCCCAAGCAGACCTCACAGTCTCCCTAGTGCATGACCCAGTTTGGGCAGCAATTCTTATCACCCCCATCCCTCCTGCCGTCATTGCCACCCCAGATGGCACCGGTGCTGAGCTGGGCAGCCCCGTGCAGAGCACCTGTAAGCAAACAGGGGGCAGGCCTAGATGGGCTCAGCTCCCAGCCTTATTTCCAGGAACAGGCAGAGCAGCAGTGAGGGGAGCAGCAGCAGCAGGGCGCAATGGACAGCACGACCACGGTGCCACCTTAAAATGCCAGGGCTGCACCATTCAACCTGTGTCAGGGCTCCAGGGCAGGACTGTGACTGGTAAATGAGATGAACAGACCACCACTGTCTTTCCTCTCCCCTCAACAGCTAAAAATGCAATATTAAAAAGAACAATATAGAAGAAAGTACGGAAAACAGCAAAACAATAAACTAAGAGCAATAAAACCCCAACTGATATTATTCGTTCAGGCAGAAGGATCCTTGACCACCAGTTTTCCCTGCTCTGCATTCACAAGTTCAGCTCCTTTTGTGCTCTCTGGTCAGAAACAAAGCCAATAGGGAGGACCCAGTGAGACGGTACAAGGACTCCACTGAAGTTACCAAAATGAGACTTCAGAGACAGAGCCTGCCATTGGTTCACTCCTAAGCTTATGAGTGGCTGCAGGCAATTTCCCAGGTCTCGTTTCATTAAAGTCATTCCCTAGGAGCTGAACTTAATTACTTCAGTGGGATTCATGTATGTTCTTAAGTATTTTCCCAAATCAGGACCTTAATTGCTCTGTGCCTTTGCTGCCCATCTGCAAGATAGGTTTAATGTTTGCTTTCTCCTGCACTCTGACTATTGAGATTCGCATTCTCCCAGTCAAAGCTGTCTCGCGGTCCCTGTCTGTTCAGCACTTTGTCTGATAAGGCTGAGGTTTCACTCGAGTTATTTTTCGGCCTTGTCACATTTCACACGTGTAGAAGCCATGCTCTAAAACCTGGTGGCCTTCGTGTGGCTTTTGTGTGTCTAACAGTGACAAAATAACTTGCTTGTTGATTTGGGAGCAAAACAGCAAGTGGGTTTTTTTTAACTTTAACACCATCACAAATAGAATAATTACATGGCACTTTGAGACAATTTGCTAAAGATGCTCACATATTTCAAGAGGGTAAAATTACTTTATCCAAAGCAATTATGAAATAGCTAATTAGTGAAACTGACTGTGAGCTCTTACAAATGTGCTTTGTGGAGATGCTGCTTTTAGTGCCAGACAACAAGCCTCCAGTTTATGAGTTATTTTCAGGTAATGAAGACACTCTTGCAATGCAATAAACACATTCTTGTCATCTGAGATTTTCTTAGCCAAGATGCGCATAGATTCCCAAATTAATAAGTCAGTGTTCTTGCCACATGCCTTCCCTACAGCCTCATTGCACCATTGCAACTTTGTCAGGTGAGCAGCAGCATAATCACTGGAGCAGCTGGGCAGCAGCTTCATGAGAGGAAGGACAGCCAGGACATCATCACACTTGGCACAAAACAGACTAGGGGCACCTCCCAAGTGAACACGCTCGCTGCTGCGCTCTCCCCAGAGGAACTTTGTTGTGTGTTCAGGACAAGTGGCCACAGAAAACATCTTTGAAAGAGCTCTCTAATTCTGATTTAAGGATTAATCACCAATTAATTCTTTCTGTCATCTCCCTGCATGCTGACAAAAGACCTGTGGGTAAAAAGGGGTTATCTTGGCGCCGCTGGTTTGCCACGTGAGGCAGTGGGATCCATGAAAACAGAAAAGACTTCATTTCAGTGATTCATGTTTAGATTCTACTAGCTGATAAAAATGAACATGGACAAAATGTCTTTGCAAAAATGCTACTTTAAAATTCTATGGGGAGTACAATCACATGTGAAGAAAAATACAGTTTCTGGGTTGCTGGAGTTTTATTTTCAGACAAAAGGTATCCATTATGTATGAAGTAATTGTTGCAGGCTGTGAAATTAGTATTAAACATACTTGATGGACAGGAGGGACATAGATTTACAGAATTAATAAAATACAAACTGGACAGAAAGTGAGTCCCTGCATTTTTTTTTTTTTCTTTTTTTCTTTTTTTCTTTTTTTTTTTTTTTTTTTTGAGAGCTGTTAAAGCAATTGCCAGCAGAACATTACACTTCAGTGTAGATCTAGGGACATTTTGCAATAAATAACCTTTATAAAAAATTCCAGACCATGAATTTAGCATAGAATTTTAAACCATCTGTGCACAGTCACTCTAACACTGAGATCTCACTTATTTGTATATTTACCCATATGATCTGATGTAAGTGGGAGTAGGAAGAAAACACTAAAGATTCCATTAAAATCAGAGATAACACAGATAAGCATTTCATTCTTTGTGGTATAAAATCTCTTTCATTTCATTTTAAGACCACATCCACATTTAGGGTCCACTTCATCTGTGTCATAAAAGCTAGAATTGATGTTTATAGAGCTACAATAGCCTAGATATTTTGTACCTTAAAATTCACAAGTAGAAAAATGGACAATTCTGTTCCTCTGCCCATATAACTAGGGAAGAAACTGTGAAATATACAGGTGTGTTCTTTAGTTATAACTTCTGTTTTACAAATTCACTTGTTTTTTGATTGATCTTTCTCTTATAAATGGATTAAACTGTAGCAAATCTGTTTCAAAAGCAAAAGCCTTCCTTTGGCTATCTCTTACTCCATGCAGGTCTGTGATAGCATTGTCTTAATGCTGTAACTGAAATATAAGAACATTATGCAAATCTGATATACTGATATATAGCAAACTCATATTCTTAATAATTGGCAACTCTAAATGTGACCTCCACATTTCTGAATATCTAAATTATAAGTAGGCAGTAGATCTAAGGCGAATTCAGTATAGGAAAACACAATGAGATGAACTAAAAAATCATGAGTTACTAAGCATTACATATTAGGTCTTACAAATGACCTCTTCCTTTCCTGGTTCATGCATTGCTCTAAGCAGTAATACAGTAATATTGCCTCCATTAAAGCATCTGGCTACCTTGGATAGACTCTGGACTTTCTTACAGCTCAGATATCTTAGGCCAAAGGGAATGATTTTTGCCACCTGTCTGCTGTTTTCATAAAGAAGACCTCATTCCTTATTTTAAATGCATCAAGCAGCTATTTTTCAAAAATGTTTGGCTAATCAATTCATTTAAGACTTCTCAGACATGATCCATTAATAACTACATATTCCCACATACTTACTACACACTTCTAATTAAAAATCTTTTGCAAGGAGCTGACCTTCACACCTGTCAGAGTTAGTGCAGCATTATATAGCATAGCTCATCCCTATTGACAACCATAGCATGATTTCCAAGCAAGACCAGTTGACTGGTAGACATCAATAGCAAACTCTGGTCTGGAGGATTTTCTTCCCCATTTTCTTAATGTCTTGCCAGTTTTTTGAACAAGCTGTTGATAGGAAGCAATAAATCTACACAAGTGCTGACAGGGACAATCCAGACAATTGTTTCTCTCTGACTGAGGTAGAACAGGTTTTCTTGGTTTGTTTATTTGTTGAACATTATTTAACACTTATTCCCTTCTGTATGAGAAATTTACTATGTGTTGCCCTCTGGCAGATGTTTGAGACTGTGTCATCCTACACTAAAGCTGTATATTTAGAGATACAGCAGGGTCTAGACTTGGTAATCATCATTAATCTATGTGTCAGCCTGTGGTTTATGTGCCTGCTCCAGCATAATAGATACTCTCTCACCCAGCTGGGAGACCCCCTTAACCCTAGAACATCACTAAATTACACAGATGCTATACCTGCTAGGTCTTCCCTGTCAGTCCTGGAAAAGATATAGCACGTGCAGGTTTCACTAGGCCAGCATTCCTGCCACCCTCTCCATAGGTAAGGCTCTTTCCAGATGGTTTCATCTTGAGACAGACAGCTGGTAGCTGGAGGAAGCGTGTCCTTGTACCTTAGCCCAGGCCAGCAGATGCATACCTTGCATGTTCCCTCCTCAACACTTCTATGAATGCTGGGACACATAAAACCATTCAGACTGAATGGTTTTTGTTCAATACATATGTCATTGCAATGGTACAACATCATGCAAGTACAACAAACTGTATATAGCAAGTACACTTAAAAATTACTCTAAGATTCTGGGTGTTTTGCGTACACCAAAGGTAAATAAAGTGTTTCTTTACCATTTTTAAAGGTGTACATCCATTCTCGTGCTCTTGTGTTCATTATAGTCTCTGATTTTTCAGAATTAAACTTGTTGCATCCTCGTCTTATGTGAGTTCATTGCCAGACGACCATCTTTTTTTCCTGCTGCCCCACCCTCTTTCTGTTTCCCACCACTCACCAGAAATCACTACCATGGGATGCAGACTGGGATGAAAATTATATGAAAATATTTCAGAAATAGTCTTCAAATTGCAGATGCTTCGGACAAGATAATTAAACTACAATGACAGCTGAAAATTGAAAATAGACATAAAAATCAAGATGGTACACTTTGACTTCTGCAAGAAATAAGAAACATTTGCTGCTTTCATTTCAGAGCATTAGAAAACATTCTCAAATATTTTGGAAAGAAAGACTGTTATTTCTTGGAGGGTGATATTGTCTCTTTAGTCTAGGAGACTGACTGTGCTGGGGAAAATCTCATGGAAGGAGATGCTGCCTGATGGTGAGATGCCATCCAGACGGTAACACCTCACTGCCAGTTATGTAGACACTTTGAATTCTAAAAATGGGTTTTCCCTAAGTGCCCTGTTGGCTGCTAACCTCTTCTCTGGTGCCATCAAAGTGTGGAAGTGTTTGAGATTTTCCAGCAAAGCTCACAGAGATTAATTTCCTGCTGCTGCACACAAAGAAATTGCCTGAAGGTGTGACAGCATCAAGATGGGTGGCCACCTCAACCTGGCGTCTGTTTGAGGAGTACTGTGTTCATCCTCCCTGTACTGGGAAACTCTGCACACACTGGCCTGGACTTCTGGGATGGAAGACTGCTCCCCTCCCCTGCTACATAATGGAATAGAATCATAAAATCCTAGAGTAGTTTGGGCTGGAGAGGACCTTTAAAGACCACATAGTCCAACCCTTGCAATGAACAGGGACATCTGGAAGTAGATCTGGTTGCTCAGGGCCCCGTCCAGCCTGATCTTGAATGTTTACAGGGATTGGGCATCCAAAACTTCTCTGGGCAATCTAATTGCCTACGTTTGAAAGCTTAGAGCATTCAAAGGAGACATAGGAGACACAAAGATTTATTGCTTTGCAATAAAAGGATTAGTACTAAATAGAACATTCATTAATATGCAGGTCTCTCACATTCAGATAAGAGCTGTCCTCCCAGCTAAAGATTCTTATGGGCTTTGACCCAAGATAGTTATAATGAATATATAATTAATCCATGCAAAATGAAAGAGGGACTACAAACTGCATAGCTACAGACCAGCACTAAGGAGGTGGCAAAGGGCAGTGGGAAAGACTAAAGGAAAAGGGTAATTCAAATGTGAGTTCTGCTAAGGAAAGGATGGAAATCTAAATTTTTGTAACAGGAGATGATGATGATAGAGAAGATCTTTTCTGTCTGCATGTTATAAGAAGGTGTCTAATCCCTAGAACAGAATGTGCATCTGAAAAGTGCTCTGGTGGAAGTCTATACTCAGAGACGTGACTCTCCAGAGCCACTCTGTTCTCCACAGAATATCCCCCTCGAGTCTCTAAGAAAGATGTCCCCTCCCTGCTCAGCTCACAAAAGTTTGTGTGCTCTGTCCTTGATGCTAAATCCTCCTGTACTCTGTAACAGCCTGTGAGTCTAACTTGGTCTGCAAATTACACTACAAGCAGAACATTTAACAGGAAGGTGCTGCCATAATTCAAATAATAAGGTTGAAGTCTTCTTGAGGAGTATCCCAAAACATAATTTTTCCTCATTTTTTTCAATGGGAGTGTCTAGTTTTCCAATACCAAAGGTTCATAGATGCAAAATCTAATTTGTCTTTTTAAGTGGTGATGTTGACAGTTTCATTCTCTAAATTAGCTTAAGGTGATGTCTGTAGAATGAATCCTCCCTTTTCTCTAACTATCCAAAGTACCACAGATCCAGTCCTACAAAACTGAACAGTCAGCAGCAAGGTTTAACCCCCATGCAAAGGACAAGCAAAGCATGCACAGTACTGCAGGTTATCTCTTCCTAGCCAACCTTTTTTCTCTGTTTCCTTCTACTGCGCATTACCACCTTTCTCTCTTTTCAGAATGTGATAAATAAATTAAGAGTTAGAGCAGCCATCCTCTATAAGCTTATTTCCTTTTTAGTTTAAAACAAGAACAACCCTGTTTACTTCCTTTTTAGCTCAGAATAGCAGCCTCAATCTCCACTACTTTATCAGGCTGCTCTACAGTGGTCTAAATACTAAAAACCACAATTATTTAAAAAAATTATTGTAGAGCTTGATCTTTGTTTTAGTAAAGAGTATGGTTTGGTTCCTATTTTTCACATTAATCAACTGTTGTGAATTCCAAGTTTAGTTTTATTTGGTACTTTTTTGTTTTGCAGATACCACAGTGAAAGCAGTTCAGAAACTGCATTCTGTTTCATCTCCTTACAAATGCCAACAGTGCATATGGATGTTCCATAAGCTGCTATCACCAAAGCAATCATCTGTAATGAGTTGCCTTGTAAACACAAGTTGTGTGTATTTTCCTTTCTGAAGTCAGGTGAAGTTCTTTCATCTCAATTCAGATGTGATTTACTGTAAATAACTCTGATGTTGCGAAGAGAAAAATTTCAAAACAAGTTCCAACTACAACAGTGTTAATATTAAAAATCTTAAAGAGATGTTCATAGTGTGTAGAGCATATTTTAATATCCTTTGATAAGGGCAAGTAACTTTTTATTTGTGGGAAGCTGACTTGTCAACACTGGCAGGTCAGAGGGCAATAGGTCTGACATATTCCATACTGAACCTGTCACACACTCAAGGGATCCCTGCACTCCAGGAGCTGTTTCTCCATATGCCTAGGAGAGCAAGCTGCTCACATCCACAACACTGGTGCACTTGAGAGATATAGGGAAGGATCTTTTTTTACACATAAAAATTGCTTTGTCTTCAAAAGACAACATTAATCTCTCTATTAATGTAGGGGATGAGTTGCTGAAACAAGGTTGTTTAACATGAAATATGGGAATTAGGCACTGAAAATACAGTGTAAAGGTCTGTCTGTTGGAAGGAGAAAAATTACTCTGTAACTTCAAGCTGAGGGCATTATATGTTGTTTTTTGGTAAACAATCTAAAAATAATCCTCCCTCATTTTAACCCTTCCTCTTTTTGCAGTATGTATGCAGATTTGCCTGACCTGGGTAGGGAATAAGGAGCCACCTTTGCCTGCCTTAGGGTAACAATGTAGATGCTACTCAGGAAGAAATAAACAAGCTTTGACTTTTGAATAAGATGCATGGTAAGTGACACCGTGATGGGAAAGACAAGAAAAAGATGAATAAGCTTTCTAGGTGTCTGTGTGAGAATCTTCAAGTGATAGATGCTTTATCTAGCACCATTATTATATGTATCCATTCTTTTTTTCGTGCATCCATTTAAGTATAATGGAATAAGGTACCTTAGCACTTATTTAATTGACATGGATGTGGTTTCACAAGACAGTCCTTTTAATTAATCCAAAGTTGGGTCTCAAGAGAATGAAAAATTAACTTATCACCAAGGATTTGAGAGGGGATTGAGGAAGCAGAGTGCTGAGAACCAAAGGAGGTTTCCTGAAATCAGGCTGAGGGTACTTTGAAACTTAACAATCCCGATATGCCTCAGTTCTTTTTGGAAGTTGTTTGTGCTTGACCTTAATTTTAGACACAGCTCACTTCACCCTGTTACTTTCTTTGAAGAGTATAGAATCTGAACTTCTAAAAGAAAACAGACTTTTCAAAATTAACATTTGTATTAGTGTTGGGGCCAGGCAGATAATGTGGATACTGGCCAAGGGAGGGTGCAGCTGCAGACAGGAGATTGGGAACACTCAGTTCCCCTGTTGTGAGAACAAGCATGTGGAAAAGGATATATAGAATGTGGAGGGTTCAAAGTGACGAGAAGGGAAAAAATTACAAGACAGATAAAAAGAGGAGAAATGGGAGGGTCAGACCATGTCATGATCTTAATTACACTGTCTGTGGTAACAGTAAACTTAATTGGTAGTATATGCAATTCATGGAGTTTGGATTGTCTTATGCCTAGAGACAATGAAGCAAATGAAGAAAAAGTATATGCAATTTTAGAGCGCTCAAATATCACTTCAAAAAGTACCTGAAAATACATCAGAAGCCAGAAACTTTCTCCAATTTTTACTGTAGCAATGAAATTCACTTACAGTGTTCAAGTCAGCTGTGAAAAATGAGAATTAAATTAACCCAAGTTAAATAACATTGGACAGACCTGCTCTGAGAGACCTTCCTGAGCTTTGGCAAACTTTGGTGCGTATGTACTTGTAGACACAGTGACAGAGTGCTAACCACACTAAAGTCTGGTGTATCCTTTGGCAAGTGTTCCTCTACCATATGAAATGTTCAGGCTATTTTTGAATGAACAACATTTCATCACAGTAATAATCAGAATAAAACTAATTACATCTGTTTGACGGTAGGATCTACTTTAAGATCATTTGCAACAAGCTCCCTAGGGAAGTTTCCCCCTTTGAAGTGCTTCTTACTCCAGGGTTCCCTTTTGAAGTAGCTCCCCCTTTGGATTGCTTTTGAAGTGCTACTTTTCTTAGGTCTTTGAGTTCTGCTTTGTTGCACCTTTCACATTGGAGGTTAACAGCTGAAGATCACTGAGTAGAAAGAGAGAGTTTGATTTAGACAAGTTTCTCTCTCATACCATGCAGGAAGACCTGCCTTCATCTCCCTAGAAGTGGCCACACAGGGAGGATTAAGAGAGCCATTCACTCATCTCCTCACTGGCACCAGCTTCATACATAAAATGGCCACCATCCAAACCAAGGTGCAGAAATGTCTCCAGCTGTCTAAAATGCCTCATTTGCATGATTGCAGAATAAAAAAGTTTTTTCCTTTCATTTCTCCCATCAGCTTAGATATCTGATTTTGTCCTCTTGTTCCTTACATGGTATAAATCTCCACCTGCCACCTGGAAAGCCCTTAATTCTGGGCAAGTTTGTAAAGCCATTTGCTGTGATGAACAGTTTGGAAACAACACTTTACTCTGGCAGTGAGGCATTCCCATCACTAGAAAGATATCAGCTCCCACAACTTCATCCTGACCTGAGTGTTTGAAAATATTATGAATAGAGAGAAGAAAACAAAGGTTTGAGGCTGCAGAAGGTTTTTAGGGTCAGATAAGTCTAAGGTAAGGATGGGGTCAGCAGGCCTTAGCAGAAACATATGAGATCTACCAGTGACCTGAGAGGAGCCTCTCTATCCCTTCAAAGTGCCCTATAATACTTCACTACATGCTATATACCATACTATGGGGACAGATTGCAAAAGGGGAAATTTAGGTTAGATATTAGGAAGAAATTCTTTACTGTAAGGGTGGTTAGATACAGGAACAGATTGCCCAGGGAGGTAGTGGATGCACCAAACCTGGCAGTGTTCAAAACCAGGTTGGCTAAGGCCTTGAGCAGCCTGGTCTAGTGGAGGTGTCCCTGCCCCATGGCAGCAAGGTTTCAGATTAGATGATCTTTAAGGACCATTCTAACGCCTTAACATTTTATGATTCAATGATTTTATGCTGTAGCTGGAGCTCTCAACATTTATGTTATTCTGCATTGCATATCCCACCAATTCTTATCCCAGCTTTTAGGCCCCAGTGGTTTTAGTTTCTGTAATTTGGAAACCCATTTTTGTCTCCAGATGAGATGTCCCAGTGTGCAGTTTAGAAGCCTGCATCCACTTTCACCTCCCATTGTAGCAACCAGCTGTGCAAACAGCGGCTTCCCTCTGTGACCAGATAGGACTCCTGGCTACCATGGAAACTGGCCTGGGTCTGGAAGCACTTGACACTGCTGCTGCTACCCCGAGGCCAGTAGAAATAGGGCATTTTTGACATGGCCAGAGACATTTCTGAGGCAGAGATTGAAGGTAGTTCCTCATGGTTGTGGTCCCTTCCTGGTTCATGTCAGTAAGGCGAGTGTAGGTGTTGGAGGTTGGTGAATTTTTACATTTCGGTTGCTAGGCAACCTTAACGAGCCTTAACTACTGGGTACTTAAGAGACAAAAGATGTGGCCAGGTGTGGTGGAGGGGACGAAAAGTCACTTGCTCTGGGGGCATCAGAGAGGATGGTGTGCCTTTTGCTGGGACCGCAGGACCCCACCTCTGCTCTGCTTTTTTCTTCCTTGCTGGATGAGCTTTTGTTTGGGAAAAAAAGAATGGGATCCCAACCCTTCCCCCCGCCCATGCTGCCATCCAGTCTGTCCGCCATTATTCGCATCAGGAGGAAACCTGAGCTCGTGCCACAGCTCCCCCTGCAGGCCCGGGGGAGTCACCGCTCCGCCCTGCCTGGCTGGGAGCCCAACAGCGCCCCCCTGCCGGCCGTGACCATAACTGCACCAAAGAGGAGGGTGCCTGGCAGCCCAGAGAAGCTGCCACCGGCTTTCTGGGTTGTTTGTTTGTTATTGCCACTGTTGTTGTTGCTTGTTTGCCTCGTTATAGATACTAGTAAAGAACTGTTATTTCTTTTTTCCCATATCTTTGCCTGAGAGCCCTTGATTTCAAAGTTATAACAATTTGGAGGGAAGGGGAGGTCATATTCTCAATGCTAAGGGAGGTTCCCACCTTAGCAGACAGCTGTCTTTCAAACCAAGACAGTAGATAAGAGCATAGGTGCTGTGGTGGGACAGATCTTGGATAGCTGTCCCCTAAAGCATCACTTCCCTTCCTGCTCCCCCTAGCCCCGTACTGCAACCTCCTGAGCCATTCCTCCCTCTTGTCTGCATGGGCACCAGCGTGTGGTACTGACCACCCAACCCTCCATCCACAGCCACGCACTGTGGACAGGGAAAGCTCGCTTATGATGCCAGTACAGAAGCACAAGGTTAACCATGGAATTGGACCAACACTTCTGACATCAGGCACTTTGCAAGCCGACCAGAAAACCAGTATGGAATAGCAATACACTTCTTACAGACAAACTGCTCTTTGAAGAAGACAGTGAACTGACCACCTGTCAAAATAGCAAATGTTTTGGGGATTTCCCCAGATAACGTAAAGGGTATGAAGTTTGGCTCAGCAGTCTAGGTTGTAGGTGTAAGAACATGAAAAACTGGCTAACATTAATTGAAGAACACAGTGCTGTCTAAACCAGATTTTTACAACTTAGAAAATGTTTTCATTTTAACAGGGTCATAATCGAAAGAGAAACAAATGTGCCCCATGAGCAGTCATCCAAAAGAAGTGAGAATCAGATTTTTTTTTGGCTCTGCAGAAAATCAGGTTAAATTAGAGCAGCATAGATGAAAATACTGAAACAAATGTTGAAGAGACAGATTAAGTATTATTTTAAATGACGTGAGATCAGTGGAAATTCCTCTGAAACACTGTCATTCTCATTACCATACTAGTAAAATACTGTTCATGGAAATGCCAGGGCCTTTGAAACACAGAAGGATGCTGACAACACCACACTGTGCCTCAGTGAAGGCAGCCTTCCCTTTTTTGCTATGCTGGTATCTTCCATAACTCAGAATTAAAAATCTTCTAATTCATCTTGTCAATGATCATAATTAGCATCAGTATAAAACTGTAGATAAGTTGCTATCTTTCTACTTATGTAATAGTCATTATATACCTAATAATGACTATTTATTAGGTACTTTTTTTTGTTACATCCTAGAAAGTTTAGTCATTAAAACTCCTGTATTTAAACTGAAGCTTTAGTTTCATGTTCTGTTTTTCCCCATACCAATGCTAGTGTGAGCTGTTACTGCTACTGTCCCTGTCTTTATGCACCCTCAGTAGGTTGAATGAAATGTTTGCAGCTTCGTGAGAAAGTCAGTGAAGTGATCTGATTGGGTTGGGGGGAGTCTGAAAAACTTATCACTCTGGCACTGTCACCAGAGAGCACCTCCTATGAATCCATAGCCTCAGAGATTATTCAGCACTCTCCATCGTCATTTGTCAAGCAGGGATACATGTGTGTATTATGAATGAATTATCTATAGTCAAGGAAATTATAACACTTTCTGGGCCACCCAGGTTGAGGTAGAGTTTCAAAAGCATTTTTGCATATCAAAAGCTAACATTGTATCAAGAAAATTTTCACTAGCAAGAAGATCATAAATTGATAGCCTAATTAAACCAATTATCAAGCCTTTGGGCCACAGGAAATTCCCAGTGTGGCATTTACACTCTATTTAATTTCCAGGGAAAGCATGGGGTCACAGAGCTCTGCCCTGCGTGCAGGGGGATGACAGCAGAGGGATGAGACTGCCTGGGAACACGCTCACAAGAGCCTCTGGGCTGCTGCCCAGCTTGCTGTGCAGAGGAAGGCAGGCTTTACCACCCTGCATCCTGTGTCCACCACTGTCCCTGCCTGCTCCCTTCCGCAGCTCTGCTATCCACCGGACATCCTGCCAAGCCAAATGACCTAACTGAAACTTCAGACAATTGTTTATTCCCTTTCCTTTTCTGGGACAAGTTTTCGGCTATTTCAGTGAGTTAAATCAGCTCATAAAAGGCTTAAGCAAGGTCCAGAGCTGGTGCAAGAGATGCACAGATGAGTGGCCTGGGGCAGGCATGGGGATGGGGTGGGTGAGGTCAAACCAGGATATGCTCTTTGATTCTTTGCACCTGCTTTACAAATCTAGAATGCTTTTAAGAACAATTTCTAGGTTAGTAAAATAAATGGGTTTTGGGGTTTTTTTTGCCTCAGCAGGATAACCTGTGAAATGCTGAGACATCACCCTGCACCAGGAATGATGTGCAAAGAGGAATCCCCTTGGAAGTGTAAGCCTTATGCACTCAGGAATTTTTCTGCCACTGAGCTTACAGGACCTCCTTAGGGGTCTCTAACACTGACAGCCAAGTTGTGGGGAGCAGACCATCACTGAGAATGCTTAGGCAAACACAGTGGCATGAAATCAAATGGTAGGGATGAGTAGCAACCCTGAGCATAAGGATCTACCTACTCACTTATGACACTGCCTGATCAGCTGACAGATTGCTCAAAATGCTGCTGTTGGCCCCCTTGCATGCTGTCCTTGCTGTTATTAGTATAAGTGATGCTGGAGCAGTAACAGCAGGAGGAAGAAGAACCGCAAATCTTTCTGACTCACTGGGTGGAACCCTCACCTTAATTTCAGCCCCTCTGGGGTTAACCATCAATTTCCTTGGATTCCTCAGTCAGTGGGCCATGGGCTCTTGCATTTACTACTGAGGGGGCCTTGGGAGGCAGATCAGACTACAGATGTGCCAGGGGAGATATTTACTGCTGATTCTCACGTCTTCCCATTCTGCATCTTCAGAACATCTACTCTGCAACACAAGGGAGAGCAAAATAGTCTTTCTTCCTTTTACAATTTTTGACGTGGAAGCTGGACCAAGTTGTAGTCATCCCTTGAACTAAGCACTAGTTAAAGTCAGAGAGTTTCAGAGCAAAACAAAAAGATCCTGGATATTTTCCTGATGATGAAATTATTTGAATGTATGAATTCTAGTTATTTCACAAAATGGGTCAAAATGTATTTGTTATTTGTCTCAAGGTATTGTGAATCAGTGAGCTGCTGACACAGACCCTGGGACACATCACTCACCCTGGCCATAAAAAGCTGCAGAACAAACAGCAGCACTCATAAAGCATATCCATTGGGCTCTGGCCAAGCAGTGACTGTGATAAGGGAGGTGACTGAGTGGGAAAATTAGTTTGATTAACTTTATCAGCAGGAAGGTGAGGAGTGGAAAATCCCTAAGCAGGAGAACAAAGGGGCAGAGGTGATAGAGCAGTGACTTGAAGAGCAAGGCGGCTTTGGGTGAAAAGGAGGAATGAAGGCGGATAACTCCACCATCAGCCAAAGAAACAGGGAACTAGCTGGAGGGGAGAAGACTCCAGAGAGAGGGCAGGAGGAGATTTTCTGTGTGCTTCAGGGAAATATTTATATGGAGGTTGGGAGGAAGGGGTGGGTAAAGAGAGATGAGGGTTATGGGCCTTAGTTGGTTTTCAAACACATCTCTGGATTTTCCCAGACATGCCCACTTTCACTCTCTACCCAGAAACTTTGTCAGGAGAGAGAGAGCTTTCTGGCCTATTAAACATATCTGGCCCTGTAAAGAGAAGGACAAAGATAAATAATGCTAATGGAGTTGCCAGGTGTCTGTAAGTCCCAGACACACGGCCATCACACAGGGCAGATTGACTGCACAGCACATCAAACGTGGCATTGGGGTCTCCCAGACAGACTGAACTTCGCAAATGGGCTCTACATGGTTGCTTTGCACATGGACTCACAGCCAGCACAACTCATGCTCCAGAGTGTGGAGCTATCCTGTATTTTCCCGGCAGATGCTTGGAGGCTATTCCAAAGGCTGCTTCAGAAAGGTGCAGAGTTCCAGGTGTTGAGATCTGTTCCTCCTGTGCAGTCTGTGATCAAGTAGAATTGTGACAAAGTCCTTCAGAGAGCCTGGGTGCCATCTCTTACTTCAAATTGCTTCAAATATCATATTGCTTTACACATCAAATCAGAAGTTGAACTATAAATTAAAACTCTAATGCTATTTTTTGGCAATTAATGTTTGCCTGTCAAGAGTGCTGTGATGTGACTTAGGATGAACAGAGTATTATTGTCCATTTTTATGAGGAGTAAGAGCGCAAAGACTGTGCCCAAGCTGTACAAGAGAGAGGCTGGGAAAAACAAAAATAAATAGTGCCTCAGTGCACCTGCAAGCATGAGAGCACATAACTTGAACATTGTCTCAGCAGACAGCAGGCTGACAGATAATTAGGAGGGGAAATTGTATTACAGCTTAGCTAATTGCTTTTCATCAAGAAATATTAAATATCTCTTCCTACATATGAGGAGAGTGAAACATAGAACAGGGAACAAACTCCTCCAAGGTGACCCAGTAAGTGAAGTGACAGAGATAAGAATAGACTCTGCCTTCCAAATTCTCACACAGACTGACCTGCAAAAATCCATCACTTCTGCAGTCACCTTAGCAAGGCTAAGGACACACCAAGGTCACTGTGGGGAACTAAAGGTAGTTTGAAAGATAGTACTGTGACTATTGAGGCACTAGACTCATGGATTTTTTTCAGACACTGCCATGGAAAAAGAGATCCCAGGATAATCATGATTAAAACAACAGTGGATTGTAGCACACTAGCACAAGAAATAAATAGAGGTATGTGGAACAAACACACTGGAGTGCACTGGAGTGAACCTCTTGTTAGGATGACTTAGCCTGCTACAGGGAGAAGTGTGGCACTGTCCAAGGCAAGCTGCTGCTCTGACAGATGTGCTCTGTCTCAAGAACACCTTTCCCAGGCAGATTCCCCTTCTGAGGAGGATACTGGTATATGGTCAGTGGTGCTGCTAGGATTTTTCAGCCTGTTGCCAGGAAAATATTCTTGTCTTTCATCCTGTACAAATGACCACAGCATTGCAACTACTTGATTTCAGTACTTTTGAAGAGACATTTCACCCCTGAGTAGTTCTTAACTGGCCATGCACATACCTCACATCCGTTCCAGCTTGCATGTTGTTCTCCAAAGAGAGCTTTTTTTTTGGCATAGTTCTGGTTATACGGGCAATAAATTCTGTGCTCTGCCACTGCTGAGGATGAATCCTTGCTTTGAGGACAGCAATTGCCAGATAATTGGCACAAAGTGTGACAGGACAAGCAGTAAAAGCAAGAATGTATTCAGGACTAGGATGAAAACTAGCAACAAACAGCAAGCAGCAAGCCAGAGAAATATGGATGCACATGGTACAGTTTACATCTCAGTGGCTCCTGAATTGTGTGAAGACATCTAAAGTACACATAGTTGCTCTCTGGCTTTGATAAAATGAGCATTAGAGTTAGAGGAATGTAAAAGCATCAGAGGATTGTAAAGAAAAGTCCCAGGCTAAGGCTGGACCTTAAAGAGAACAAGGACAGCAGAATGACAGAGACAAATCAGAAAAGTAAATAACTGGGTGAAGCTGCAGTCTCCATCAGCTCTCAAGGAAAGGAGGTGGGGTTTGCAGTCTCATACTGCTCATCAGTTGTGGTGTGCACAGATCTGCAACACTGATCTCTTTTTGTACACAGATTGCTTAGAGCGATTGTGAGCACTTACTGCAGAGAGGGAGCGAGATCCTTTATTCCTGCAATGTCATTGCATGACAACACAAGGATAGCGTTCCTGCAGAGCAGCCTTTTGCAATACCATTCTGCTATCAAGCATCATAAATCTTTTTGATGAAGGGCAAGATGTTAAATGTGTGGAGTTTAGCTAGAAATGCACTAAAAGTGTATGGGCGGTGTTCCCTGCTTCCTGAGGTCTTTCCTGGGATGCCTGTGTAACCTTTCCTGGTGTCAGCTTTCCTTTAACCTTACAGTATCTTAGCAGTAAAACAAAATATTGTGGAGTGACTTCGTTCATTGCCTTCTACCTCTGGGAGTCTACAGTGAATTTATCTCAAGTCTTTAAAGAAGGCATTCTTGGTGGATGGATGGAGCACAGGTGTACTGGACTCACCCTGTTCTCCTTTATGTGCTTTATCCTAGAGCTGAAAATGTTCAGCTTCAAGCTGTATGTCAACATCTCAAACCACGAAATCTGACAGTCTGGGAATCACACACGCTTCTGGAGTAATTGGTTAGCCATGGTGATTATGCATGTGCTCTGGCTGGGAAAGGGACCCACAGGCACAGACTTTGGGAAGCGCAGATGGTCTTCTAGGAATTGCTTGAATGCACAGCATTTTGTTTTGGGTAGCAGAGCTAGTGCTGAAGAAGGGAGTCATTTTAATGAAGGCATTGGCTTCTGAGACTGTTCAAATAGTGAGTCCAAAGCCTTGGCTGATGCATCACTTGAATTACTCTAGTTTTGTCCAAGTGAGTACACAGTCTTAGCAAGAAGGACAGAAAAAATTATTTTAAAGTAATTCTTTCAACCTCTGTCAGTTATCTTTATTCTTGTGCAAAACCAAATGCATTAGCATAAAGCACTGGAACTTTCCATATTGACTGACCCCTGTGGCTTTGCACTGGGCTGAAATAAATACAACTGAAAAGAGTTTTCAGAGGAAATTTCTGCCTCATGGCTACTATTGGCTGAGCTTTAGCACACCTTGCTGTCCACATTGAACATGGGAAGTTCTCCTGTACAGGCTGGCATTTGGTGATGCTTGGCCCTTGCTTGCTTAGCAGGCACAATGAAAGCAGGTGGCAGAGTTGGAGTTCAGAGGCTGAAGGGTTTGTTTGGCTTCAAATCATAAGCTAAGTTGGGGCTTAACCAGAAGTGTGGGCATCCCTTTAGCTTCCAGTGCTCTATGGATGCGTGTCATTGTCAGGGATCTGTGTGAGAGGGTTGGGCTCTTGCAAGTGGAAATGGAAGTAAGTAACTGTATGTAAATTTTGGCCAAATGCAAAATAACAAAACAGAGCTCAGAAAATCCTGCTTAGAGATCATCTCCTTGATTGTTTTCTTCCCTAGAAATTAAAGGAGATGCAAGGGTCCTTTAGAGAATTCTTTCCTAAATGTAGCTTTAAAATTACTTTACCTGAATTAAAAGAAGTCCATACGTTCACCAGCCCTTGCCTGACTGAAGTGAATAAGCTGTGTGGCTCTGCAGGGGTGGGAAAACAAGGATGACTCTAAGCCTTCAAGATCAGCTCAATCTTCGGTATAGACCAGAGAAGTCGGTTCTGATCCTGCTCAGTTGATCACCAGGGCATAGTAGTCATATACATTTTTCATCTTGAAATTAAACTGACTATGGGGATGCATTCTGTTTGAGCAGAGGCAGAAAGTCATCACCCTTGCGGTATGTAGAGCCCTTGAGATAAATTTACATGTCTAGATAAATAATTTAGCTTTCTAGATACAATAATTTAGAGATTTTCCTAGAGTAAAACCATCTGCTCATGTCTGATAAGGTTACACACATTCACCTCATCAATTTGGACAGTACATTTGTTTTGAAGAGGAACACAAAAAAATTCATTAGAACCAGCCACACTTAATGTAAGACTTAATTACTTAAAATTTTTAAATGGGAGTACTTGTATTGAGTAATATTTTGAATGTTAATTTTCAAGTAAGCTGAACTGATATGACAGCATTGCAGTTGTGCAAAAAGGAAGATGGTTAAAAGTAGCTGTAGCACCGTATCTGCAAATAACAACCATGTGCTCATCACCTCCACGTCCAGCGTGACTGTGCCAGTTCAACCACATCATTTCAATGCCAGATGCCCTGTGCAAGCATGTGCTTGTGCTAAATGAGGACTAGAGTCCCAGCAGTAAGGGAATCCCACAGATGAGGGTGGGAACTGCACTGCGGGAAATTCGGAGGAGTGATTTGTGCAGGGAAGGTGTCACTGGGAAAGCTGAGATCAGCGACTGGCAGGGAGTAAAGACAGCCACATGGAGGTGGGGAAAGCAGACACAGACAAGGTCTGGCTGGGGAAAGGATGGCTGGAGCTCAGGTCCTAGAGTTTTACTGTCTGTTCCCATGGTACATCCTCCATGTGCCTCAGGCCTTGGACAACTTTGGGATGTAAAACTCTCTGTTGAGGTGGCTCAGTGTCCCACAAAACAAGACTAGGCTTCATCCAGTGACAATAACCACCACACCATCCTCCGTCTCCACATCAACCGTCATTTGTTGCTTCACAGCACTCTTAAGCAATTGATTTCTTTAGGAGATGTTCACATGCTAGCATCAAGAATGTTCACATACATGTAGAAACATATACAGAGAGCAGACTTGTGTTCATTGCATTGTTTGGTTAATATGCTCTTTCTATAGCCAAACTATTTGTCTTGAGTTTTATTTTCACGTTTTCTTCTCTTATTACTCACTGTTTAGGACAGGCCAAAGCCACCGCACTGTTTAAAATACTAAAACATTTGAGAGCTGTGGGTCTTATATCTAATGATCTAGTCAATGATCTAACAAATAGATCATTAAAAAAACCTTACTGTACACATTTGTGTTAAGGAGATGGAAATCACAAGCACCATCATCTGCATTTTTGTTTTGTCTGAACTGAAAGTGTTCCCCCTCCTCCCTCCTCTTCTTTAAACAACAAAGGGAAAAAAACCACATCTCATTGTATTCCTCCAAAGTCCCGATATCAGAGAGTAAGGGAAGTTAGCTTCTGGTCAAAACCTGCTTAAAAGATTTATGTCATCAAATATATAAAGAGGGATCTTGGGGCAAGAAAATGATGAGTTGTAGGAAAGGGCTGGTTGTAAGAAAGTGTTAACACATTTATTATAGCTCTAGGGAGAGGTGTATTTTACATTCTTATCAGACCAGCTGTTAAACTACAAAGGCACTAAATTTTGCAACTGGTTTTGAAAACCCAGACAGAGTCACATGATTGACACAATACTGAGTTGATCAGATATATTTTTTAACCATCAAATGCCTTGTTATATTAGATGTAAAACTGAGGACTGTGGTCATTATGGCCTACACAACAGTGGTATTTTGGCTCGTATTTTGTTGTCAAAGATACAGCTGTTGTAGGAAATATTTTGAATTTTTAGTACCGTCTGGTGCGCTGAAAGAAGAAGAAGTGCTTTAAACTTGGCATAAATCCATTTTCTAAGCGGGTAATACTGGTACTTTGAGAAAGGGGCTGTCAAAGCAGGAGATGAGAGGAGTTGTTTATTGGGGCTGTTTTCATTGCTCTATCGCACTACAAACCCTACCCCACCTCATTTAAAACAAACATGTTTATGGCTCTTACAGGGTCCTCAGAATGACTTATTGCTAACTACATTTGCATTATCAAACCTTTCTTTTCAGGGTACAGCATTTAGCTATCTTGGGAAATGACAGACATGGGGATTGCAGAAGTCAGGGAATGGAGAAAGCTGAGACCTTACACTGGGGCAGTTACAGCAGCCTCCCCATGAGGTGAGTTTGATGGCCCCTCTCTAGTGCTTGTACCTCTGTCTGCTGCTCCATGCTGTAAATGCAAGCAAAAATCTTACTGCTTCAACCTCCTTTTGTTGTGCACATAACTGATAGCGAGGTTTACCTTTGCCATGTAATTAGATCAGAGAGAAGTAACTGGGCTCGTGTAGGAACGTTAGATGCTGTCTATGTGTAATGTCTCCTACCCAGAGCAATCTCCTATGGGGATGACTTGGCTTAGGGGAGAAGCTGCAGCTCTGATGCAATAGTGCATTTCCACATGGGAGTCCTGAAATCTTCATTCACAGAATCTCCAGGGTAACTATGAGCATTAAGACAATGTTATAACCACAGAAACCAAAGACAACAAAAGTTAAGCAATTTGTTCCAGGGCAAAAAAATGAGATGAAAAGAACCATACGCAAACATTTTCATACAGTCTTCAAAAGTCCTCTTGAGCAAAACACAGAACTCGGTTTCCAGGTGATTGAATCTCTAGAGTGGACATTGTAAGTGTCAGTTCAGTAAGGGAGATTTGGCAGCTGCAAGCTGTCGGAGTTACATAAATCCTACAGAGTTTTGGGGAAAGTTGCTATAAACTCACGGAGACCAGGATCCATGTGTGTGTATACCACAACTCCACTGTGGGCTGTGTGTCTGTCTGTCCTGGGGGACACTCAGGCGTGGTGTCACCCAGAGCAAGGGGAGTTACTGAGATCTGACTGCTTGTCTGTTAAAAAACAACAACAACAACAACAACAAAAATTAACATTTTCTTGGAGAATCATGCAAAAATTAGACTCTTTCTCTCTTTCTCTCTCTCTCTCTCTTTCTTTTCTTTTTTTCTTTCCAATAAACTACTGATTTTGTATAATACCAACTTGTTGCAACTTTCTTCCCAAACTATTACTTTTTTTTTTTTTTTTTCCAGAAGTTCTTCTAGAACCTGTTAGCATCATCTCTCAGTATTCCACAAGGGATTCTTTGTGCAGACAACTGGTTTCCTGAGACCAGACTTAACATCCTGCCGCTCTGTGGGATACTTTCTCCTTCACCAATACTGGGCTGTAATTTAACTTTATTGAGTCTACAGTTCAGAAGAGCTTCGACACTTAATGGTAAGCATATATTTTATTTTTTATTTCTATTCCCCTCCTTTACAAAGCCATACTTTGGAAATACATCCTTCTCACACAAATTGCTATAGTGGGGGCAGAGATGTTTTGAATACCCCTTTTAATAAGCATTAGAACTGGATGCTCTCACTCTCAGTGTTCAGTAATTTAAAGACTACCCAAATGAGAGTTCTATCACCACACTACAGAGTGGAAATCAAGTCCCAAAACCAGGGCTGAGGCTCATCATAATTATCTCTCCTTGGAAAAATACTGGGTCTTGCTCTGGCATTTTGTAGCAGCAGGAGACCATCCTGTGATGATATGCCCTTCCACCAGCATTATCACTTAATTCCCTTCTTTTTGAAGGTTTTTATTGGGATTGGGTGCAGCTGTTTTTCATCAGTCCCTTCTTATTAGAATTTCTAAGAATCCTGATTAATTTAAAGTCTGTTTCAACTGCTGCTTAAGGAGATTGAACATTTTGGCCTGCTTTCACAATAGCATTTAAAACATTGTGTGCAGTATTACAAATTTCCTTTTATTGTTTTTTGCAAATATATTCATAAATGTATTACTAGTGAAGATATTTGTCTTATTCTCAGGGGCTTAATTGTTTCTTTCTTCTTTCCCATCTTTTAATTTCTTAAAATGTATCTAATTTGTAGGATAGGATAAAAATGTGGGGGAATAAATTTAAGCTCTGAGAGGACTGTTACATACATAATGTTGGAAGAGGTTAAGTAAAGCTAAAAAGTGGATTAGTCACAGTACCTTGCAGGACCTTCCATGGTTCTTCTCCAGCTGGTTGACAGTGAGTTTTCAGGGATTTAACATGAAGAAATTCTAATGGAAAAGGGTTTCTCCTTCACCAAAGAGTCATTTAGCTATCCTGTAAAGGACTTAAACACCTTTTTGTGTTACTTCCCTGCTGAACAGTTTTGCTCTCTCTCTTCTTGAAATTTGCTGCGGTTCTCATTGTTGCTGCAGTTGAAACAAAACCTGAGGAATTGTGGCCTCAGGGCTACCATCTCCCAGGGCTTGAATTTGGGCAGGCCCACCATGTTCTGAAAATCTCCTTCTGTTATTCTTGAAGCAAAAGGAGATGGACATGGCACAGTGAATATGCTATATGGGGAATACACATTGTCTCTAAAACAGGAATAGGATCATGGGACTTGAGGTTCTGTATCCTTTCAGGCCACTTTTGGGGTTTCTAACTCTCAGTAATATAATTTCAGCCTGACTTTTCTCCCCAAACAGGAGTTTACCTATTTTTCTAAGTGAATGCCCTAAATGTCTCAGTCTTACTACAGTGTTTTCATTTTCTCATTGGATTGCTCTCTCACTTTCACACTCCTGTGGAGTTTCCCCCAAGAGTCACAGAAACTGTGATACTCAATTTAACAATACATTTCTGAACCCATCCTGTTAAAATAGGTCAGAAATTTACTAAATCAAGCCTGATATTTTTCCCCTTTCAAAAGGGAAAATGTGACCCTTGAGTATGCTAACACATTTGTAGCTAGGAGGTTCTAGAGAAAAATCTGCAGTAGGACTTTATTTTCCACATTAAAGGAGTTCAATGAAAATAAGTTCTTCATTTTTACAGAAAAATCTTGAAGAGCCTGGTGCAATGATGAGACCAATGGGAGAAGTCTACAAGAGGTAAAAGAGTCACATGCATGGCTCAATTTACTGGTTCAAAATGAAGAGGTTGAAGAGAGCCTAATGGCGAGCAAAGGGCAGAGAAGGGAAGTTCACTGAGCAAGGCAGAGTTTTTGATTAATTGGTATTTCACGTAACTGAGCAAATGAATATAGTCTTTAATTAAAGAATTAGTTATGTTTCTGATCATACCAATCTCTGGCAATTTAGTAAAATTGTTTTAGTTGGAAGTTAATTCATAGCTATTGATTCCACTGTTTGCAGCAGGGATATGGCTCAGCTGCAGTCGGAGCGCTGATGGAGTGACACAGGCAGCAAAAGGCACAGGCAGGGGCACAGCAAACACTGTGAGGTTTGTACTTGCTGTTGTAACACCCTCTCTGCTCCTTACAGCCTTTGGCAGCCAAGTTATTAGACTATATTTATAATGCATGGTAAACTTTATTTGTCTATCTAAGTAGCTTTGGATTTTCTGCTGCTAAAAACAAAGACAGGCCATAGATGCAGGACTAAGTTACTAACTGGATGTTTATTCTCCCTCCATTTTGTTTTACTTTGCTATCAAAACATATTTTGTTTCTGCTAATCTGGAAAATTAAGCTGTAGTAATCTAAGGCCATTTACCCTGAATGAAACCATTCACACGCAGCTTGAATATGCTATAACTTACATAAATTGACTTCACACCTTTAGCTGATTGATTTATTTAATTTTCCCAAGCGACCCTGTGTAGGCAACCCAAAATGTTTAATTAGTAAATGAGGACTGCCCTACAAGCTGTATCTCTTACAGCTTCTCTTAGTCCCTATCCTGCACTTTTCACTACTGTGAAAAAGTAAATTCTTGCAAAGGGCCTGAGGCCAGCTTTAGCTCTGGATGACTCGGACAACACTTTGGACCCAGCCTTTTTCTCACTGCCATTGGATCTTCGCTTCCAGCCCTGTTCCTGCAGCATCCCGTCCTCCCACCCAAGCAGATTTACGGGGTCAGGGCTCCTGGTGTGGTACACCAGGGTGCCCTCCTACAGTACCCACCCACCCCCATTTTTCTTCTTTCCCTTTCTGACAAATTTTTCTGCTTCTTTATGATGTTAATTTGGTATTTTTCCTTGAACCTTTTCCAACAAGGACTCTCTCAGATACATTTCCTACCAACACAGCATAAAGGAAAGCCCTGATGTAGGAAATCTATAAGTGCCCCCTCTCGTCTGCTTTCCAGTAAAACAGCTCTGATATCTTTTCCATGGAAGGTGAAGAGAATACAGGAATTTGGCTTAATCATTCAATTTGAATTTTTTTACAGACTGAAATGGAATAAAACAGAGAAGTTCATAGCATGATGAATGTAGATGCCTGCTCATACTTGCAGACTGAAAGGTTGTGCTGTCCCTTTTCAGTGGGAAGCAGATTCAAAAGTACAGGCACGTGTAGTATTAGTTTTTCTGCCTACTCCACATTCCTCAGTTTTTTTTTCTGCAGACAGAGAAATGCTTTTGGTATTGCTTTGATCAGAGAGATCATAGATGATAAAATATTCCCTTTTTTCTCAGCTCTGCTTGAACCTTGGGATTCACTTTTCCTTGAAACAGGAACTTCAAAATGGTTACACCATGATATGAAGAAGTCTGATTTCCCAGCTAGTCAGATCCATAAATATTAACATTCTCACAGCCTCTCTAGAATAATAAAGGGGGCAAAAACGTCTATCCTTTTGAAATGTCCTAGGTGATGAGAATGGAAGAGGCAAATGGAGGCCACAGAAAGAACTACTGGGAGCATGGATCCCCTGTGGTTACTATAGCTGGGCTGTCATCTTCAGAGCCAAGTCTGCAGAGCAGGGCTCTGTCAGGGCATTGTGCTGCTGGATGGCTCTGGGCAGAGAAGGCTGTGGGGTAGGATCCATTGGGAGCTGGATTCACACAATCTGTATGCTCGAGAGCAGCGTCTGGCTGGGAAATCATCAGCTCCTTGCAGTTAGATGAACATGGAGAGCTTGAACACAAAAATCCTAATCTGTGGGTTTAAATATTTCCCCTAAACACCCTGAAATGTTTTTCTATCATAAATTGAAGGTCTACAACACAGCCTGATTTTTGCTCTCTCTTTGCCTTGTTTTCATTCTCTGCACAGCTTTTGGTTTGCTGGCTGGAAAGTGACCCCTGGAGACAAAGTTAATTTTATTTCAGGAACTGTGCCCACAAAACAGGGAGATGGCTGTTGAGTTCTGGATAATATTAAATTTTTAAAAAACTGCAATGCAGCACTGGAGTCCATGTGAAGGCAGCACTTGGGAGCAGGGCCACACTAACAGCCGCAGGGAATGTGGGCTCTGATTTACCCAGGTAATGTGCAAGTCCAATGCTGTGTTTTCCCACTAACACATCTAGATGTCAGGACTATGTCTGCCATCTAATCAATATGGTGCTGTGCCTGGCCTAATTAGCTCCAATTCCTTAATTAGGCCAGCCAGGATGCTATGCTGATGTGACATGGCTGCTTTGGGACTTCAGCAAGTGTCTCTGCACTGCACAACCCTGGCAGCTTGACAGGGTTTGAGAGGCCGCCCCGAGCTGTGTGGGATGTGCACAGTGCACTCGTGGTGTTTGTTTGGTGCTTAGCCCTTGCTGAACCCCCAGGCTTGGTCTGACTGAGCAGCTTGTGTGCTTTGTTCGTGCTGCAGTTCTCTCCTGGGGAAGTGAATGATCCTGTAGCCATTGGCAGGACCAAAACACATTTCAGGGCTTTGCCTTAGTAATCTCCAAATAATTGACTCCTCGGTCACAGTTTCTGTCTCCTGGGTGGATTCTACTGAGGAGAGAGTTCATGTCTCACTCTTATTATAATTGAGTTAAAAATCGGTCATCTGTGAAAGGCGAGTGCACCAGAAATGGGGTTTGATGAGTTCCAGAGGCTTGAGAAAGACTGCTTCTCCTGGGCCCACAGGATGGGCTGACACCAGCCTCCGCATCCTCCTCCTCCTCCTGCTTGTCCAAGTCACCCAGTGAGGTGATTTCACTTATCTCTGATCTAGTCCAGTTTTTTTTTCAAGCCCTTCAATGCTAACTTATTAATTTTATTTTCTTTGCAGCTTTGGGATATTTACACTTTCCTAGGATACTCTTCCCAGATGAGACTGCACTGTATTGCCTCGGATCTCTGCCAAAAAGAATTACAGATGTTTCAAAGGAAATGTGCAGAAATCATGTGGCTGAAACAGAATAAATTATGCTTAAAATCAAGGAAATGTCCTAATAAGTGAGAAATGCACCAATTTCTCTGAGCGCTTTTTTCCCTGCCTCTACCACCTGTGTTTATTTTCGTTTTTTTACTTTACTGTGTGGTACAGCAGATGGTTCTTTCACATGAAAAAGTCTGCTGTTAAGGCTGAGGTTGGAGAGGATTTTTAGAATTTCTGAAATTTTCTACTTTCAGAGTACTTTACTAAAACTTGCAGATGTGTTTCTTTGTCTGTACAACCAGAAAACACAGTTCTGGAGCAGCTGTTGGAATTACAAGCCCTCCCTGACAAACTACAGATGGAACACATGACCCAGTCATCAAGCAGAGCCCCAAGTGTTGGCAGAAGCATTCCCACCCTGAATCAGTGGAGTGAAATGTATTCCTGATCTCACCTGTACGACACATCTTATTTTCTGTCTGCAACAGGCTGTGAGAGACTGAAGTATTAAGGGTTAATGACTCAAATGATCTGCCTCTGCAAAAGCAGGGGAGCTTTGCTGAGGATGTGCAAGGTAAGAGCCCAAGTGCAGAGGGTGTGAGCAGCCAGTACCAGAAGTTACACGCTGGGGTTTGAGCCAGATAAAGAAAGAAGTAGATCCTGCCTGGTGAGATAGTTTTATCATGCCCATGTTCTCCCTTACTGGCTGGCTTACTCCCTACTCCCTACAGCTGGCTCTCTCCTTACTCCCTAATGCAGGCTCAGATGTGAAAAGTCCCCTCTGGGGAAGTACTGGGATATTCCCATGTAGGCCTCGTCCCTTCTGATGGGGCAGAACTGGCTCAGCTCTGCTGATGTGAGAGGCAGCTCTCATTTCATGTCTCAAAGACCCCCAAAGTGCCCCCGCCACATTTCTGAGCCCTTCCACCAGAGGACTGTATGTGACCCGCAGTGTTACATCAGACAGTGTAAAACTCTCTGCCCTGCCCAAGGGAGGTACCTGGGCATTTCATAAACCTGAATTTATATAAACCCACTGAACTCCTGTTTTTTGTGGGCTTCCCACACTCCTGACGGAACGAGGCTGCGGCCATTGCTTTGACCAACAGACATGAAAATTGCAACAATCTCATTGCTGGGTCCACAGGGGGTGATAACTTTGTACTCTTATCTTCTTTTTCTCTTCTTTTCTTTTCCTTATACATTTTCTTAAGTGTTATTTTTTATACTTTTATAGTGTTATATTTCTACAGATAATAACCAGAATAGTTAAATACCTCCTTTCCATTGCAACCAAATCGTTCTGAAATAAACCTGCTGATTATTTAGTGTCATATGTCTGTAATCCATCCCAAGGGATCTATTATTAACAAGAACCCCAGTTTCCCCGCTTCAGGGCGGGATGTAGCACACACTGTGTTCAGAGAGGAGCATTACTCGTTTTGGGTCTCCCTGTACCTGTGTCCCAGGAGAAATTGCAAACTTGGGTGGTGTCTCTTGTCTCCTTACTTTCCAATGAGCTTTTCCCTCACTTAGCAATGCCCCTTGCCTGTACATATATGTACTCCAACTATGCAAAATACTTCTGGTCAGCTAATTTTAGACTTTTCCTTTTTAAACTCTACTTGGAAAGCCTGGCTCAAAGTCTCAGGAAACCTGGTTCAACACAAGATGCCAGATTTTTACACCTTCCTTGCCAAACCACAGCTACTAATCAAACATCTGATGAGATCTTCATGTAGTCACCTGTTCTAACACTTGTTCATTCCCTTCAAGTCATTCTGGAGAAAAGGCATTTCCACCCATTTCATTCACGAAAATACTTCTTAAAGTTTACCTGAAGAGCAGGAAGGTATTTTTCTACACAATTGTACTGTTTGCTGGATTTTCCATTTCTGTGTCTGATTTCTTTAATTTATCATATTCTCATACTATCGAACCATGTCTGAAACTCAGGTTCCCTGAAGAACCATGGCAGTCACAGTAAAAACGTTCATGAGATGAGGTCATCTGTCCTATTATGAAAGAAAGATGTAATTCCACTGGAATTTCATTGTAATTTAGCATGCATTTGTGTCTGCTTCTTTGAAAGTTCTCTGGATAATGATTTGTATTGCTTAGCCATTCCATAATAGTTCTTATTTTAGTAATATTCTATCTTCTGTGCATTTCTAATACCAAAAGAGTCCTTGTCAAGCAAAATGATCAAAACTGAATGTATTTTCCTCAGTGTAATTTAGCCCATATTTGAATTCCTTTCTAGCTATGTATTTTAATTATGCAAACTAGGGACTCAAAGTAATTTTGCCGTGTTAACAGAAAGGACAACTGATTTTCCCAACGTCAAAAAATGCAAATCTCCTCAGCCTTTGCTTGGTTCCCAGACTTACTCTATTTTGATACATCTTAGAACTCTGTTGTACCTCATGCATGGAGTCACCTCTCACAAAACCAGGATCTCACTGTCCTGAGTTTGGGTTGTAAATATGTCATTTGTTTTTTGTAGTTCATCAGTAAGCTATAGGTTCCACGTTGGTTTTTGGTAACGTGATACCTGATTGTCTGGTCTGTGTTAGGGAAGAGGTTGAGCTTTTTCTCACAGACGTGTTTGAAACCACTGAGTGGAGATGAATCCTGAGCCTGTTCTGAATGCTCCCCATCCACCCTGTAACACTAAACAGTGCCCAGTTAGGGCTTGTACACTGCTGGGATCTGCACATGCTATCCTGTGTCACTTCACACACTGCAGCTATTGTCTGTCCTCGTTCCCCTCAGCAGCCACAATCATGCCTTCCCTGGCTCTGCTATCATAGCCACATGGATTGTTTTCCTTCAGACTCCAATAATAAGTCAATTAGGGCAGGATTAGCCTCTGGGAAGTGAAACCAGTTACTCTCTCTCTCCGAGAATGAGGACCTTAAATGATCTTCTTGAACGCTTTGATTCTCTTCCTTTTGCTTTTTTTTCTGCAACTCATCGAATCCCTTCTCTTCTAATTAGCTCGCCAGTAGCCATCTATCAAACGTTTCTCTCATTAACTTACAGACAGAAGAGTCCTCTGTAGCATGTTGTCAGGTTACAGCCAAGTTTTGTGTCTGGCAGAGCTGGAAAACAAAGAAACAACCCATCCCACCACCAAAAATGCTCTGCCTGACTCTGTGCTAAGTTTTGACACAAGAACAAACTCATTTTCCTCCTTGGCTGACAGTCTCATTTCACTCCTCTAGCAGTTGGGAAGAATCATGGTGGAGTTCTTTTTTATAAACACCAGCATGCCAGTGTTTAGAGAAGGGGACTAACTTCTGTTCATGGTTTTCATTTCCTGGATTAAGACAGGCAGAAAAAATGTGGCTCGCCTTTATAAATGAGTTTTGGCCTTTTTCTGTGTTAAAAGGTAAGCAAATTCAAAATACCAGCCAGTTTGCTGTGTCTAGAATGTAAAAGATCAACACTGACTCCTCAACATCACATCCAAGACTTGCTGCAATGTCAGGAAAATCCTATCATCCTGCTGTTTTCCAGGTTGGTTGTGAGGGCAGTTCCAATAGAGCCTCATTTGCTCTGGAAGAGCCTTAGGGTTATGAATTTGCCCATTGCAGTTTCCCAGAGCCTTCCCCAGAAAGAGCAGCTGAGACTAGGAGTAGCAACTACAGGAAAGGCATGGAAAGAGCCAGGGAGGCACTCCAGCTGTGAGCACAGCTGTGTGAGGTCTCCCTGCATCCCCTGCTACTGCCCTAAACCATGTAGTGGCTTCTCCATGGTGTTTGGAATTTTGCACTCATGTTTCATAAGAGATGCTAGATGCAGGTTTTGCTACAGGGCCCCAACCATCAGTAGGCAAAAAGAGGAGGCAGAGCATGACAACAAAATCTCCTGGCAAATGAGTTTGTGAGGAGCTACTAAGAAAAAAACCTGCAAAGACCCTGGAGCCTGGCTGTGGGCCTCTTTTAGATGATTCCTCTGAGCCCTAGAAAATATACATCTTGTTTCCAAACAAATCACTGTAACTGTAGTCTGGCTATAATATGGGCCTTGATTTATCAAAGAGCGTATCAGAAAAGTTTAAGATAAAGTGAATGACAGGATGGATTTTTCAAGCAAACATTTTGAGAAAAGCTAGTTGTTTTCAAATCTGGAAATGCAGCTTCTGCTTTCGGCTTTTCTACCTGCTGCAAGGAGCCTGCAGATGTAGCTGCATGCTCTGGTGTGCTTGGGACTGTGTTCTGAATTGCACACTCATGAATCTTCATCTTCTGAGCTGCAAAATGCAGCCTGTATTTCAAAGTTAATAAAGCAAATATCCGTTGACAGGGAATGAGAGGTTAATGCCAGGTGGAGCCAGTAAGAGAGACAAATGTAGAGATGTGCATGCAGAAAACATGCAGGCAGTCGCCAAGCACCACTTAATCGATTCTGCTGACAGCTTTGCACAGAGCATTCAGCAGCATCAGTGCCTGCCACAGCTCTCCCTGCCAAGGAGCTCCCAGCCATCCAGACTGGACTCCCTGTGCAACAGGCTCTTCTCGGCATCCTCCTTCTGGCATTGGAGCTGTGATTAACAGCCTGGCCAGGCTAGACCGGGGACCTCTTGATATATTCAGTATTTTAGAACAAAGCCATCATTCTCCAGGGCAGTTGAATGTGCCATAATGAACTGAAATAAGGGAGAATGTAAAGGCTGGGAGATACAGGCACTCTGCTGGAAAGCAAAGTCATTAAAAATAATGAGCAGTTTTTCACTTCCTTCTTTTTATTAACTTTCTGCAGAGGACAACCTGGCACTTTATTTTTAACACAGTCTCCATTTAACTAATATCTGTCAGACAGATGGCTAACATTTTTTTCCACAACGTTCTCCACAATATTTAGAAAAGCAGTTTAAAAAAAAAAAAAAGAAGAAAAACTGTGCTCCCCCTCCCAAATTCTTCTTCTGTATATTCCTCAGATGACTTCTTTTACAATAACCTCTCTGAATTCAGCAACTCCTCCCACACTTCATGGTGATCACATGAAAAGTGACGCAAGAAGATGCCACACCCAGCAGAATTTGAAATATTTGTATATTAACCATCAGTAACAATTAGTGAAAATTTGAATGAATCAAGTTTTGCAATCTCTTCCTTGGGGCAGAGGCACGTTCATAGTCACAGACGGAGCCCTGGCTTCCTGATTGGGGCTTGGTGAATCAATTCTGCCCTGAAGAGGAGAGGTGAAAAAGGTGACAGGATCAACCAAGCACTGCATGTCTTGGGTTGCTTTCGAAGTGATTGCTCAGGAGCGACTCCGCAGCCCTTAGAAAGGTCTGATCCTTGGAAACCAGGCTGTTAATTGTTCTAGCAGCCCTCTCTTCTCCTATAACCACAGAAACCTTCAGCCCCAGCTCAGAACCATAAGGCCAGATCCTGACTCCTTTCTCTGGACTTACACCCTTGGATCCCCTGCCCATGCCAGCTGCCCAGACTAGTAATGCCGAGACCTGTCGCCCTTTGCAGACACTGAGGTACCAAGCACGGTGAAGGTTAAGCGTAGCTGTAAGCAATGCTAAAACATTCCTTTACTGTAATCAGACATGTGGCTCAAATCATTGCCCCAGACCTAAAGAGCTGTTGAGTAGGATTTAGACTTCTAATTTACACTTGTAACTTTGTTGCAGCTTTAAACTGTTGGGGATTTTTCATTTGTTACTGCAATTCTACCATCCTGGCCAAGGCTTCCTGGACTCCTTAAAAGCAAAGGATCTCCCCAGAGCCCCTTGGGTGAGATTTATCCCTGCAGTCCCCTTAGATGGGTTCTTAATTTCTGCACACACACACAGCCTTTCTGTGCTTGGATCACAAAAATCTGCAGCAAGGCCAGAAATGAATATTTGAAAAGGGTGTAAAATAAACTGAATGAAACATCAAAATGAATAAGCAGCATATTTGCATCAGGCTTGAGAAGGGGGTGGGTGGGAAGGGAGAGGGAGCTTGCTGGAGATAGACAGCAATATCACACAGCCCTGAACTACCTGCTGGCTACTGCCTGGAGTGTTGGGAAAGCCTCAGAGGGAGAGCAAAAAGAGCCATGAGCAGCACGTTAGTGCTCTCCTGGTCTGCTCAAGCGTATACAGCCCTATGTACAGCCTCCAACTGAATTTAGCATCAGAAGATGACACCCTGCAGCCACCAGGGCCCAAAGCATCCTTTCCAACACCTTCACAAACTGCTGCAAGCTGCTGCATGGTGATTTGGGGGTCTATGGTTTAAAGGTCTGACAAGTTTGTGTAGGCATTTTCCTACACGACCATGGAAAAGCTCCCTATTGTTCATGTCAGCCACATCAGTCAGGATTTACAGGGCTGTCATGATGACCTAGTGCTGATCCCCTGATAAGAGAACAAATATTTAAGTCTGGGTTGGTTGCAAATATTTGCGCTGGAGTTGTGCTTCCCAGCTGTAACTGATAAAATGAGTGTGGCCATTTCTGTCGAGGAAGGGCTGGTGACATTTTCACAATACCTTCCAGAGGAATATCTCTCTGACTTTGCTATCCATACTCTGGCTAATTTTACAACCACTTCAAGCAGCAGCAGAATGGACAAGCCCGTACACCAGCAGCAGGTCTGCAATTCATATTGGATGTTGAATTTTCCAAGTAAAATATTTTTAGAAATTCCTATTTGTGTCTGCATTTATACATACAGCTATGTGTAAAGATATATCTGTCCTGGTAGGGACAGAGTCAAATTTCTAAAAATCTTAAACTTTCCATGAGTGACATGAAACAGCAGAGCCTTTGTTTCAGTCAGTTCGCTACAAAAGGCCAGAGGAAATTCAGTTAAGAGAAAAATATTCCTTGTGCTTATGTATCATCATGTATTAGTCTTCTTCCTCCTGTTCCACAAATTGCTGTGGGCTATACTGGTATACAAGGTATACACCAGCTGAGGATTTGTTTTTGAAATCCCTTTTGGGTTTGCACTCCAGCAGGGCCTGTGCCAGAGACTATATCTGACAGCTCAGGAAAGATATGAACTGTAATTGATTGTGCCCCTGAGAGCTTTTCTTCCTGTTTGTCTGTGTGTGTGTGTGTGCATGAGGGAGAGAGGGAGAGGGAGAGAGAGACATTCTTTTATCTTGTGCCAAAAGTGGCTTTAATCCAGCACTGAGCTTTTCTTCTTCACTCATGTTCTGAAATGCTCGACATTATGTGTTTTCAGGGTGGGATCAGAAAAAGGCAAGGTTTCAAAGAACATCTTGCTCCAGAAATTTCAGAAAGAAGTCCTTTTTCTTTAGTTGAGAGGCAAGGGAGGCAGCAAGCAGTGATGACAGAGCTCAGGTTAGAAGACACGGAGGGAATGGCATTGCCACACCATGCAAGCCCATCTGCCATGCTGGAGGACTGTGTCAGCAGAGCACTGCCAGATCCTGACAGGGCACTTAGAGGGGTCACAGCTTGTCCCCTCTCTGCCCCCTTACATCCCCTTCCCCTGCCCAAGTACCCATCCCAGTACATAGGATGTTGTGGCATGGAGGGCTGTGTTTCACTCCCAGCCTTCAGCCGGTGAGGAGAAGGCTGCTCTTTTTCCCAGGCTGTGACGGAAAGTAGAAGGATGTGAACCACTTTCCCTGCTGCTGCATCTGCCCATCTTAATGCCTCTAAATTAGAATCATAGATTCATAGGACATCCTACGTTGGAAGGAACCACAAAAGATAATTTGGTTCAACATGTTGTGGGAAAGGGAGATTAGATGATTCTATATAGCACCCTGACCAATCACATATTGAAGTTCTTCCATGATGGGGGGTTCTGTCACGTCCTGGAGAGGTTATAACAGTAAATGTTTGCTCTCACTAAAATAATTGTTCCGTATTCTCACTAAAATAATTTTTCCTTATATTTTTCTGCATCTTGTACCTGGTGTCCCTTGTCTGCCCTATGTGACTCTTTGTGAAAAGAGAGCCTCCATCCTCTTTGTAGCTACCTTTTAAGTACTGGAATGTTATGGAGCTGTTCCTTCTGGAAGCCTTTTCAAAGGACATAAGAGGTGGGAAATGTTTGGGAACAGCCGGAGTGGAGTGAGTGATGAACAGCCTGGTAGTTGTCTCTACTGAGGTGACTGGGAATCAGACAGAGGGAGAGCAGGACATGTTTTCTTTGGCTGTAGCAAGGCTTTCTACAGTATCCTTGTAGCCAAACTGGTGAGACATGGGAAAGGCACTTAACTACAGGATATGAGGAAATTGGTTCATTGGATGGTGACCAGCAAGACTAAGAATGGTGAGCAGCAGGGCTTGTTCAGTCCAGAGAAGAGATGTCTTTGGAGGGACCTTATTCATGTCTGCAAAAATGTAATGGGAGCATAGAGAAGAAGAAACCATATTCTTTTTGGAAGTGTGTAAGGCAGCAGACATAAATTGCAACACCATAAATTCCAATTAGATAGGAAGATAGAAGTTTTTCCTCAATATGAGGGTAGTCAAACACTGGAAGAGGGTTCCCAGAGACTGAGGAATCTCCATTGTTAGAGATATTAAAAACTCAAATATCCAATGAGATCCTGAGCAACCTGATCTACTTGGCCTTCTAGTTGGAATACCACTAGGAAAGGAGGGGTGGAGCTCTGCATTTTATCTGGAATTTTTCATTCACATCTTAATGATTTCCCCCCCCTCATTGTTGTATAGGGCCAAGAACAAGTCCCTGTGGGGCCTGATTCAAAAACCATTTAACTGTGGATGTTTTCTCTTCTACAGTTACATTTTCATTGCTTCTGCTAATGAAAAATCCCATGATGATCGTGTAAAATGCCCTACAGAAGCCTAAAGAAATGTATAGTCTTAAAACCTTTATCAACCGACCTTATTTTGCTAAACCTTCTGTGTTAAAATAGCTTGAAAAAATGATTCCATGTGAGTCTGATGAACTGTTTTCCATAAAGCCATATCAAGTGGCGTGGCTGATAGCATTGAGTTGCAAAGAAAATTCTTTATCAGTAAGTCTGATGTTTTGCCCAGGATTGATGGCAAGCCCAGAAGCCTGCTTTCAGATCACTGTATTTATGCTTTAAAATAATGGCACACATTAAGGGCTTTCTTACAGGCCTCTGGAAACATAAGCCAAAACTTTCCCAGCTGGATGCCAAAGACTGCACATTTAAATACTGTTTGCAAAGGCCTTGAGAATGGCAGATGCTTAAAAATAGGGCATGTTTATTCATATGTTGAACATGGGTTTAGGCATCTAGCTTCTTATATGAAAATTATACAAGTGTGAATAACCCACTTCCAGACAAGCGTGGTTATGCTTGTGATCATCTGCTTTGCTTATATGCAAAAACATGCTAAAAGTGGGTGTAGACAGCAGGAACTCAAACAACACGGTTGTGCCAGCAGGGGAGGGCAGGATTTCCTCCACTGTCAGGTTTCAAAGGCAGCATCAAACAACAGCAGAGGTGTGGAACATACAACATGAAGATGCACCTGTGTGGGGATTTGCCATGGAGCAGGTATGGGATGGAGATTATGTGGCATTTGAAGAAAGAGATACAGAGATGCAGGGAGAGAGAGGGAGAGAGAGAGAGCAAGAACAACCCTTAAAATTAAATTTCAAGTGGGAAAATGATAAGTCCTGCCAAATCCTACTAAGCTACTGCTGCTGAGGACAGGGCTGTCCCCAAGTTCAAACCATTGCACTTGCTGCCACTTACACTGCCATCAAAGTGTACTTTTCCAACTGGCTGCATTCCACCTCTCAGTCTAGGAGCTACATATTGCTACAAAAAAATCCAACTGAAACTCATATGTAGTGTTAAAAATCATAAGCGTATCACTCAATAAGCATATCAGTCAGCCTGTGTTGGTTGTGGCCAAAATCCATAGGAAAGAAATTCACAGCAAATGTCTTTCCAGTGCAGAGGGTGGGAGGTGAGATTCTGGAGGCAATTTAAGTACATGCCTCAGCAGGGCTGATTTTCCTGCATGGGCTCACGTGGGTGCATCATGTCTGATAGTCAAACAAGCTTGTTTGGAACAAGCTGGGTGTCTCTGCACATCCCTGTTTTATCACAAAAGCTTTTGCTCCTGAATGCATAAATAATTTTTAAGTGGTACTTCTGGCCAGAAATGGAATATATTTAGACACCAAGTTCATATTTAAATCACTGGGAATTAGATGACTGAATACCTTTGAAAATCTGCTCACGCGGCTTTCAAGTCACTGAAATGTATCTGTAAGTCTCAGCCAAAGGATTAATCTGATCTTGTCACTTATTGATAGAAACTCACAGATACAGCTGGGAATGTATTTTCTTCACAATCTTTTTCAGTTCCAGCTTTGACCAAAATGAAGAGCTTGTATTTACAGGATATTAATTTTCCCTTGAGAATGTAATTTTTATTGTTTCTAAAACAATGCAATCCCAGGAAACAACTGTTTCTAATACTGGACAATACATTTGCTCTTCAACCACCAGTTTATAATGTGGAATACTTGCTCCATCTCCAGTGCCCAGTCTGAGGGCACAGCTTCCAAGGTGCAAATCCTGCAGTTCAGGCCCAATTCAGGTTTCTCCACTTGGTTGCCCAAAGAATCAACTACCCTAAACTGATAAAATAAAAAGAAAGTCTAACAAACTCTTAGGGGACTAAGGGTAAGGGAGACGGTTTCCAGCTCTCCCTAGAACCTCACTTTTTCTAGAACTTCACTTCTTCTCCACAATACTGGTTCCTGGCCTTGCCTCTGGAGAGCACTGTTCTGCAGTGGCTATCTTTCTTAGGCCACTCTTTCATGCTTAATTCAGAAAGGAAGGCATTTCTGGACTATAAGACCCCCTATCAAAAAAAAAAAAAAATAAAAAATAAAAAATCACAGAGGAAAGGAAGAAGGGAGGGAGGGAAAGGAAGCAGTCTGGCAAAGGGATGGATCAGAAGCAATAAAAGTGCTTTTTCTTCTCCAGAATCTAGGGAACTTTTGACTCCTAATGTGGGAGGACTGCAACTTGCTGTGTAGCCCTGAAGTTAATTTAAAATACAATCAACAAAGTACATAAAAAGAAGGCAGATCTGCCAAATGAGTAAACCATTAAAATATGCCCAAACAATGTTATGTAAGCAGAATTTAATGCAACTATATGGTAAGAAAATATTTGGAGTCACGATGTCTGTACATAGTACAAATCAAAGTGTTATGTTATTAGAATTATTTTGTCACCATCTTGTGGGACATTAGGGTAACATCTGGCTTGCTCCTGATTTCAGCTTGTGGGTTCAATATGTGCTGAAGAAAATGGTGAGAAAGTGACTGCTCTAATATTACACTGGTGTTATATTTGCACACCATACTGCGAAATTTCAGATAATTTCAAGTGCATTTTAGGGCTCCTTATTGTGTTGCTGAGCAAAATTTTCAATTTGCAGGCCAAATACTTCTCCCAAAGGATATATGCAGATTCTTACAAAAGTTGGCACAATGAAGAGGGAAGAGAAATCAGATTGCTAACATAAACAGCTACGCCTTCTCGGAGAATGTCTCTGTTTCAGCCATCTGATTTCAAATGGTTTCCTTAAGCCCTAATTTATTACTTCAAGTTCAGAAACTGTGCCTAGTCTGAAGATGCTTAAGAATTATGCTCCCTCTCTCCATTGGCGCAAGCAGTTGGTGTCTGATGCAAACTTTTCTGGGTAAATGTGAACCAGATGTTCCCCAATCCTAATTTGTGAACTTCTGTCCCGGTTTCTACGCTGAGGCGATGCAAGAGAGCTGTGCAGCAGCAAAGGGCTGTCTGGGTAAGTGCGCTGTGCCAGACATCCTTTGGTGTTGCAGCCCTTCTCTTCTTGAGTTTGGCCACCAAAATGCAAAACTCCATCTTTCTAGGGCTGCTGAACAGCACCCAACACAACGAAATGTATTTGTAGCAAACAAACACACTGTGTTGTGGGTTTCTAAGAGAGGTGCCAAGCCTGTGCAGGCTTGTTATGGCAATCCCTTGGTGCCTGCTCTGCCCATTGACATCACCTCACAGCCAGCCTCCCGCTGCTGCTGTGATAGCCAAGGACGTTTTATGAGAGGTCTGTGATAGAGAAATCTGGAGTCAGATTGTATTTCCCAACTATTAATAAAACTTCCCTTGAAATAAAAGTAGAGGAGCTGGCGCCACTTTGTGCTATTCAAAACCACAATTCCCTCTCCCCCACAATCTGCCAGAATTACAGACTCTTCTACAACTTTTAAAAAATTTGAGATGTTTATATCAAGTGAGCATCCTCCCCCTTCAAAATGCATCCAGGGAAGTTTAGCGTTCCAGTTTAGCATTGCTGTTTATGAGGAGAGAGAAGGGTGATACTGACCCAGCCCAAGGCCATGCATTGGGAATGTATTAGCAAGAGTTTCATCCCTCCATTTCCCCCACCTTAAGCAGCAAACGTCTCTAGGAATGATGCTCTGTGGCCAAGGTGAAGAGTGTAAACCGTCTGTGAGATGAACAAGGAGAATCTCTTTGCTGTCAGCCTCAGAGCTGCTCCTGGGCCAGCCAATGAAACAGAACTGGGTCATGGTGTGACCCCTGCCTTGCTGGCTCTGGCATTAAATTATTGTCACATTTCTTGGTGCTATTTTGACTAGTCCCACTCTCCAGACAGTGTGTGGGCACATTTTGGAGCAACATGTGCCAGATTCCCTGCAGTAAGCAGAGGCCCTGCCTAGGTGTGGGGATTTATACTTACAGACATATGGAGATGAACAACATTTTGCTGTGTTGTGCTACTACTTAGTAGGGCAGATGTGGCCATCCATGAAGGCAAGAATTTAACTGATGCCTGGCAAGACCTGTTCAATATTTCTTGTCTGTGTTGAGTCACATTTTCTTGTTAAGAAGTACCTTTGATTCTAAAGCAGGTACACAGAGAGCTGGATGGGGAATCATCAGATCATTTCCCAGATTTTAACAGCATGTTACCTTATGTCTTTCATTGTTCAGTGTTTTACAGCCCCCTGTCCTAAGGCCTCTGGTTATATAAAACAGAACACTGATGTCAGATGGAGCATCTTGTTATTACAGTAATGAATTTGTGAAATTTGTTACATGTAATAAATGCTACAAGAAGTCAAGAGATGCCGTGGTAATTTTTGCCTTTTTCTTTTATATGGTTTTTATGTATTCTCTGTATTCTTAGCACATATTTTTGTAGTTTTTTGTAGCCTATTATTGTAACTTGGTTCCAGTATTTTTCTGAGTAGAAAGACTAAACATTCTGAAAGCCTCCCAGCTGAGGGCCTGAAACCTCTATGCTATCTTGGTTCTCCATAGAAACCAAGGTTGAAGACCAGCTCTTCGAGACATATTTTTGTAAACAGGGTTCCAGCCTTATCCACAGGGGGAAAATCTAGGAGGTACCAGAGCTGGGGAGATTGCTTCATCCATTAAGTTTCTTATTGGGGGATCTTTGTCAGATATGCTAATTTGCATAGTCTATAAAAATTGTATACGCATCACACGTGTGCGTGCATCTTCAGCATTTTCCCCCTGGATGAATTGTGCACCTAAGGATCCTTATAAAGGAATACCCCTTTTATCCCCTTAAAGGTGTCTGGCTCATAATTCTAGGACCAGAGAAAAAGACATCACAAGGATCCTAAACCACCCAACTGGAGATTTGAAGAAGGCATCTTTCATGTTTGATGTGTCTTTCTCTTTCCAATGAACTGAAAGACACGGGCTTCTGACCTTCAGCAGGGCAGAAGATCTCTTCTGAGCAGGATGCAGCCAACACCCCAGTGCTGAGCCTTGGAGCTGCACACAGGACACCTGGGCTCCTTGACAGCGCCTGCAGGAAGAACTGGGAAATTGACAGGTGGGGAGTGATTCTGGGGAACCAGGCACCCCTGTGCCTCTTGCTGATGTGGAGGCATGAGCTCTATGCTGACTGCTGAAGCCCAGGCTGGAAGCAAGCAGCTCCCTCCTTCCCAGCTCATGGCCAAGCCCTCTCATGATGACAAAGGATCAGCATGTTATCACTGGAGAAAGGACAGGGTCATGTGCTGAGTGAGGATCGCTTCCAAGACAAATGAGCAGGGATTTTATATATGCAAAGGCGATTCTTGGACATACTCTGTAATTCAGCAAATGGGATCATGCCTCTTTTTAGGAAGAAGATCTAGATTTGAAACTATCATCTGCTAGTTGAAGCTATATAGGGATGACAGCCTGTCTCCTGCATGCCAAGAGGTAATTTTAATGTCCTCATATTTATTATTCTGATATTTTTAGCACATACTTGGCATAGCAGTGATCATATCATTGAGCTTTGGCTCTTATGGTAAAGGCAATGTGAATTAGCAGCACAGTTAACAGTTAGATCTTTAAAGCAAAATATGCCCTCCAATTTGCATGAAATTTCTGCTTTCAAGGCAAGTGATTCTTGTGTAGCTATGGGGAATTTAACTGGCAACCTTTCAAATAAGACAGAAACTTCAGATAGGAATTCCTGATGAAAATAAATGCTTTAAGAATAACTGTATTACACCATTTATCCTGTATTTCTATCAGCAATAGCAAATTTTGAAAAATAACAATTTTGAAAAATAACCACATGCTTTGTCCTGAACAAAGTGCTAGAGGAAGGCACATGGGCAGAAAGAAACATCCAAAAAGTCCCAAAGCCTGAGGTCTCAAGCATGGGGAACTGGATCCTCATACAAGACCTGTGCACCAGTGCAGAATTACATGGGTATTAGCGGGATTCAGTGAAGGGCTAGAAATATGGCCTGGTATGGGGACTTGTAGAATCAGAGCCAGAAGTCTTTTATTGTACTGAAGAATGGTCACACCAACTCACATAAATTTTTTGTAATGTACCACATTACAAAGAAACCCAAACAACTTTGCCAAGTTGGTTCTCATGCTTGTGCTGGCCTTTTGATATGGAAAATGCCACTGGCTTGAGCAAGAATGTAAATGTGGGGGTGGGTAGAAATGGTCTGGTTGCTTGAATGTTTGTTTCTAGGACAAAATCATTAAAATAAGAGACCTCATGTTTTTCAGTAAGTACAGCAGAAAGAAAAAAATTTTAAGAACTAGTATCTCCAGAAGAATGATTTTTTGTTTAGGAAAGTCATGCACACTCAAGAGGTATGAAATAATGTTTGCAGCATACAGAACAAAACAGAGAGAAAAAGTCACTGAGCAGAGCAAAATTGCCTGTAGATACATTTTTTTAATTAAAATTTTATAGCTCTTACAGCTTATATATAATTTAATATGGCAGAAACAACACAACACTGGTAACAATAGTGAGGGGGTTGCTTGCATATAGGCTAGGTAAGCTTTTCAGGTAGCCAGAAGCATGTTTCCTTATTAAAGTCCTCTCTCTCCCTCTGCTTAGCAGGGTGTAAGTTACTGCTGGAAACAGTGCTGCACAGTTCACTTCTTTTGCTGCATGGGAAATACTCTGAACATTGCATTGCATATGAAGCAATGCTGTCGACAGCTGGTCAGACAAACACATTGCAGGAGGGTAAGCTTCCAGCCCAAAGAACATCTCCCTTTTTAATGCCTGCCTATCAACATTCTTCAGAGACCTGTCTCAAAATAATCTCTCTCAGTAATTATTTGGCAGCATGATACCAAAAATTCACTTGTCCACAAAAGAACAAACAGCAATGGCTCTCTAATCCTGGCATGGAAGAGAGGCTTCTAGAAGCAAAATAATGTCATTCTTCACAGTGGTCTTTCTGCTTTTATGTCAGCGCACAGGTTGTGTGGTTTCCTTTTGAGGTAGCAACTATGAATTTACTTCTTTTTCCTTCTGTCTCAGAAGTTGGAAGTGGGAATTCAGTTAAGGAACTGGAGACACTTACTTTTCTAGCAAAGATAGTAATAAACCCAAGACAGAAAACAATAATTGAAGGGCAAAAGAATTTTTAGTTAAATACCTTGTAAACCCTGATGAAAGGGGCTACTGGTGGCAGCCTTCTTAGCCCTGTCTGATTTGCAGAGTTTCCAGGAATACAACGGCTAGCAGGGCTGCTGTTTTCTTTACTGAGGTGTTAAATAAATGTTTTTAAAGCAAGCCTTTCTGCAAGACGTTTTAACTACAAAGGACTAAAAAGAAACTTTCTGCTCTATGATTTTACAAGCACAATTTTCAATTTGTGTTCAGTGCAACATTTTAAATGATTCCATCTTCCAAAAAAATCATGGAGAATGATGAAATGACCATGAATGTCATCACCATGATCAATAAATGACTGCAAGAGACAGCTAAAGTGCTAAAAAGAATTTCATCCTACAAGGTGTAAGTATTGCTGCTGCTATGAATCACTCTAGTCTTCTGCATATAGAAAATCCATGAGCTCTCCTTGAATGTTTCTTGCTTCTGTAATCCAGACTGCAAAACAAGACCATACAGTTATTTCAAAAAAAGTCTTTCAGTATTTATAAATGAGGGGTTTTGCTTTCCAAAACAAAATAGTAATGATGAGCAAGGCAGAAATAGCTTGTTTTATTTCAGCTCTTCAGAGAGTCATTCGCTACCATCCACAGCTCAGATTCTCCATGTTGCATGTTTTGTTTAATTATGCAAATAAGATTTGAAAAACATATGTGGACAAGAAGGTTTTGTTGCAGGGACAGAGATAAAACACACACACACAGATTAAAGAGGGAAACATTTGTTTATTAAAAAGGAAAAGGTTCTGGATGGCAGCAGAGAGTCAGACATGAGACAGATTAATCTGTGCACAGCTGTTCATGTTTAAAGGCAGAATATAGACATAAATAGTTAGATCTTTGCTCTGCTCTGCTGCTACAGTATTTTTATACAATCAACTCAAAGGAATATCTATCATAACTGAACACAAGGAGAAATTTATCAGAAACAGAGCACAGATTGCTTCTTTAAAGCCAGGATAAACAAAGCTCAGGAAAGCCTCTCAAGATACAGTATTGCAAAATAAATTTAATTGTGCAAAAGCAAACCACCTTCTGTGGATGAGAATATTAAATGTCAGCTCCAGCTCCAAGTCAGATAGCTTGTACTTCTGTTTGAACAAAATATAAGTAGTTTACCCCTACTATCATCACAGTTCTGCTCTGTCTGAAGGAAAGACAGCATTGTGATGCAGGAATACCCTATAAATACCCTATAGGGTATGAACATCCTATACCTTCTTTTTTTTCCTATGATCTATACCGCCTATTTTCAAAGCACACCAGAGTGAGAGAGGGGAAGGCTGATGAGGCCCCTCTCTGTGTTTTAAAGATTAGATACAGTTGAGACCATCCTGAAAAATCACAAAATGCTCAGGAAATGATGGCCAAGTACTACAGGAGAGCAAAACAAGCCATACAAGAGAGACCACAAGCAGGTCCACAGGATACAAATGCTTCCCCAGATCTGCCATTTTCTAGCCTTTAGAGGACATTATCTCATATTGGTTCTGCCATGGTGACCTCCAGTCATATCTTACCTGCATCAAGATACCACACAACTGTTCAAGTCATTTAAGTCATCAGTATTTCATGGTTCAATTTCTACAAAAGTAGAAATATGGAAATCTATTGTATCATGAAAATTAATTCTTGAAAAATGCTTTGACAGGCTTCTTTGGTGTGCAATAGGAAATTGTTTCAATTTATAAATAAGGCCAAAAAGGATTAACTGCCAACATGGATTACTTTAAAATCTCAGCTGTGATGTTTATATATGATGCTCATTTTAATGTTCCTTATTTAAATATTCAGTTATCTTGATTCAAAGCTATTTTTGTAAATAGTTTTCTTTTATATTTCTTTATGTTAAAATATTACAGCATATTTCTCATCCACTTATGATTCAAGTTCAGTTTTGATAGCCACAGAACATAAACTTTCACAAATCTATTTGTTTCATTATGGAAGCTATAAAAACCAACCCCTTATACTCCTTCCTAGTCTTATTTAAAGCCCTGCAAGATGAAGAAAACACTTGCAAGTCAGTAATATTTTATTCCAATTCTGAATTTCCCAGGAATCTCATGTTTTACTGCAATAAAACTGCAAAGACACAAACCCCCTCTCTGCTATATGTAACTTTCATTTCAAATAGCCAACAAAACAGAGAAGTTATGCAGAACATATTCCAGGTTACAGAAGTGGAAGAAAGCCCCAAACCTTTCCTTCATCATTTCAAGTATGTCTTGGATATTACAGCCTTTCAGTCAGATAGGAAAAATATATGACCATCCATCAGAAACCTGCATAGACACATATATGTGCTGAAATCAGTCACAACTCTGCCCATGAATGTAGGATTGATTGCACAACACATGTGTTCCAGATCAAACACCTGGGCACGCCCTGCTTCTCAGTAGAGGGAGAGTGGCACAATAGACCATGCCAGGATGAATTCTGCTAGAACAGAGACCTGTTAGAGTACCCAGAGCCAGCGTTTCCATCTCCTCTGCTACCTCCCACATACAACCTTTGGGGAAATACAAGTAGAAGACATCTAGAGGATGAATTCTTCAAGAGAAGTCACAGGTACTGTCACATGACACAGCAAGTGTCATTTTGTTAGATAAGTATGAGAAACAATGTTTTTCACTTAATATTCAAATAGGCATTAAATGTGTGTGCACACAGGCAAGTTAGGTGCAATTGTGTCACCTAATATGCGATGCTGCCACTGATGGGATTGAAAAGATCCTAGAAGCCATCTAACAAAGCATTGTTACAAACCTCTTTAGCTACTAACATTTGTTATTATTTTTTCTCTCTATGGAATAGTGATGGGGCAGTTAAGCATTTCATTTCCTAAGCACGCAGGAGAGCTGTGTGACTGACCAGCCAGGGGCATCTCAGCACATGCAGACCCAGGAGGTGGAGCTCACAGCACTGTCATGGAGCACCCTGCCACTCTGGCAGGCATCTCAGCTGCCCAGGGATGAAAATTCAGAGCAATTTCAATTAAAGGACATGGAAATATTTTACTGCAAGTACAACCCATGATTCTCTCTTTTTTTGCGTGGCCTCCTAGCATATCAGCATCATCAAGTCTCCAATTTCTTCAGAGCTGATCATCAGGCTTATGTTTTTCTTAAATTGCCCTCAGGATAAAAAGCTAGTAAGGTGAAATTTAGATTATTGATTAAGCCCTTTTTCCTCAACAAAATAAAAATTCTAACACAGGGAAGTAATAAAATACCAGAACATACGATTACTTTTTCCTTACAGTAGGGCTGAAATTCTACATCAAGGGTAGAAGAAAGAAAAGATGTAAAAAACTACAATACAATACAGTGCTGTTCTATGCAGAAGTTGGAGTTGGGCCATGTGGTATGCTGTAAGTATAGAAAATACATTTTTACTCAGAAATAATTTTTACTACCCAAGAAAAACATGATATATTGAATACTGCATTAAAAGTTACTTTGTTTGGTAGTGGATTTTCAGAGTGACTCTGTGGCAGCATGGCTGAACACTTTATAGCCTGTAAATGGGCTGAAAAGAAAAAAGTCCTCTTGGGGACAGAGGCAAACTGCAGTTCCCTTTCTGCCAAAGCAGCAGTCAAGGGACCATGCTATAAAGGAATTGGTTTAAGTTAGCACATAGAGGGGAAATATTATTTCAGATTTCTACATTATTTCAGTTAACAATCTACAGGGCAACCCCCCCAAGAAAGTTATAGCTAAATGTGGGAGGATGACTGGAAAGAGCAGACAGACATGGAGCTCTTCCCTCTGAAGCAGGATTTGCTTCCATAGAAATTATTCCTATGACTATAACCTCCTTGTTTGGCAGTTATTCCAGTACCAGTCAACATACACCAGCATAAAGAAGTATTAACAATGTAATTATTCAGTGTATAAAGAAGTTGAAACGTTTTTTGCAACATTTTGTGCTTAGAGTACAATACAAAAAGAACTCAAAAAGAAGTGCCCTGGCACCATTCACACAAGCATATTTATTATATAAATATTTTATAAATTACAATATTTTAATTGCAAATGTAAACACTTCTAGGAAAATAATGTTTTATAGTCTTATTAATGTTTACAACTATTATAAGGCACATAGTGCAAAAATACATTTCTGATGCAGAGATCACAAAGTAATTACCTACATGTGTTATCTAAAAAGTAGCTGCATACACTTCTGTGGTACAGTATTGTTTTTAATTAATACATATTGCTAATGCATGGCTAACTCTTTGTGGGTAAAAATATGATATAGCTGCCATTTGATTTACCAATTGTACTGGCATGTAAAATAAATATTTGGTTTACAGAATGCATATTATCAGAAAAAGCATGTATAATTATCTGGTACATAATATACGTTATTATGCAGCTAGAAAATTTTATTCTGAATACCTGAGAGTTGGCCCTAAAATGCATCATCTGTATATGCATATATTTCTACAGTTCTGGACTGTAAAGTAATACAAAACAACAAATCAAAAGGCTAGATAATTTTTTTTACCTTCTAACTCTTTCATATACTTTCTTTTGAGAGGAAATAATTTTAAATATCAGATGTTAGAACTGTATTTACAAACACTGAAAAATCAAACTGAGTCAAAGATGGACACCTAAACCACTATGGGGCTTGACACTGCCTCTGTCCAGATTATTTTACTAAGGCTATTGAAAATTCTGTTGTATCGGACTATGAAGGATGCACACTAAAGCCTTTACTAATGTGCCCTTGGCCGGGGTAAAGGACTAAGGTGTATATGGCAAGTGTTTAAGCAAATGCATATTTGTGCCATTATACTCAAGATCCTATGGTAAACAGAATACACTGCTTTCACAGTATGCTTGGATGAGAGGCAGTGATTTAAAATCAGTTTTCAAAGCAATTTGTTTCCTTATTTTCTTTTCCTGTAACCACAGCAAACCTAAGACCTGATGTTTAACATGTGCTACAGAGACTACAGAGGTTAAACCACACTTCTCAGTATTACTGCTGGGATTTGAGCACCACAAAGAATATAATGAAAAGGATGGGGAAAATGCTTTCACTGACATAGAAACACACAGCTCTATAAAACTATCTCAAGCATTTTGGTTATGTACTTTTCTGCTGTAAGTTATTGACAGATAATCCCTACAAGTTTGCACAAAATTGGAAGTATTTGAAATTATTATCTGTCTTCTTTATATGACAATAAAGCTTTCCTTTCTATATTTTAGCACAATCAATCAAAAAGATCAATAGAGTACAAACTTGACTGAATACTGCATAAAGAATTATACTCATTAGTTGCAGGTAAAGAATTATAATTATGGCAAAATTTAGAGTCTTAGCCATGGTAGTAATCTCAGTGCAATTTACTTGTTAATATATACTGTACTTTGAATAAATGCCTCTCCTTTAAAACCTGAAGGTTTCTGATTGTGGTTTACACACCGGCTAGCCCACAAACAGGTAATACAACTTTGAGTAAATCCTGAAGAAAACAGGAATCCTTATTAGTGAGCATTACAGTAATGAGCACTACAGACATGAAAAAATTAAAATATATATATATACACAGAGCACCTACAATTTGAACCTAAATGGCAAATATCCCTGTTTTGATGCTCTCAGTACATCAGAGTTCTCACTGTATTTGAAGCTGGAGACCAATACTTGTGTTAGGAACACATTTTCCACAAAATCCTCCACATCTTCCATATATTTTAGTACCATCCTGGGAATTAGACAAAGAGAAGAGTCAATCAAGAAAAGCAATGGAAATCACAGTTGCACAAAAGGCTTCGCGAGGTTTGCACACAACAGAGCTTTTGACAAATCATACCTACAAACACTAAATCAAGAGACAGCAACATTAGCAAAATGGGAACAGAGCTCCCTTATCACTGTCGCTCTACACTTGGTTTGCAGGCTTACCATCCAATGTTGTCTTAAACCATGCATGCTTACTGTTCTTGGTTAACTGGTCTTGTGGTTTCCCATGCTAATAAAGTTAAGCTAAGCAACAAAAAGGATCATCTGTAGTAGGATGATCATAAGCAAAATGTGGAGGGTTGGGTGCTGTGTTTGGGTTTTTTTAAAGGCATCTTCAAAAGTTCTAATAAACCTGATTAATATAATTATAGGCTCTTAAAATCAGTTAGGAGAAGGGTAGGCAGGCAGTGCTGGTCTGAATTTGATACTGGACACTGTGATCAAACATAGTTTCTGCATTACATCTGGAAGAAGACTTAAATGGGTCAGAGACCTTAAGTGCTACTTTTGATTTATAAAAATCACCATAGCTTTCACTACATTTAACACATGTACCTCTTGTCCAAGCTGTATGAGCAGGTAAAGGAAAACAGCACTGACTTACATGGGATTTGTGTATGTCAGCAGTCGCATAGTTGCCCTGAGCAATCCACCTCACTGTACTGGATAATCTCAGACCTGTACCAGCCAAGTTAATGCTGAACTGTCCCTAGGGAGAAAAAAAGGAAAAGAAAACAAAGGAAAATACAGAGCTGATAAACAGAGTTCAAAACATTAAAAAACTTTACATTGGTATATTTGCACATATCGCTTAGGATATGTCTAAACATTAAATACTCAAAGGTGTGTACAAAATTTGGGCTGCTTACACTGCATTTTGCCCTTTCTATGGACATTCACGACACAAAACCAAGTTATTCTGCAATAAGCACCACCCATGCATCAGCTGATCTGTAGCATTTGAGAATGAAGACAAAACTAACATTAGATAATTGAAATTGTTTTTGCCCTTCTACATATGAAACTTTAATTTACAAAAAGTACAGACTTGAAAAAGGCAAGAATGAAGCTGGTTTTCTTGAAAGACTGTTTTTTTCAAAGTTTCTGAATTTTTTGGAAATAACTTGGTCAAAACATACTGCTGTCTGTACAGACAAATCACTTCTTAGACATCTAATTTTCAAATTTTTGCACACTGTCTAAGCATCATCATCATTTTCTATTGCTTTTTCAGTATAACAAAAACAATAATTGAACAAGAACATAAGTGGAGGTTAAAATAAATAACTATATTTTCAAATGGAATGTTTTGCAATACAAACCATTCACAACAAATATAGAAGCTACTGATTTTAAAACATTTGCCTACACAGACTGAAAACTAGCTGTAAAATCATCAGTTCCTATGAGAATAGAAAATGTATTAAAAGTAACAAATTACACTACCTTGGTAAACAAACCGGGATACAGAATATTATTAAATTGCATCCACAGAGAAGAGCAATATGTTACAAAGAAGTACTACCTCCACAAAGAGCCTAATGATTAGTTCAGGCAGCACTGCAATCAGAAAACTGCACACCTCCGCATTATTCACTGAAAGGCTGAATTTCTGTATTTAGACCTAGTAATTTTTTATTGCAAATGGTAGCTTCTGTGTTTTATTGCTTAATAATGTCATATATATATAAACGTATATATACATAGCTCTTATTATGATGATTCACTAGAATTCCTTTGCAAAAATTCAGCTATATTGCTCAGTATGGCAGATTTATTTTGAGATCACTTCTGTGTAAAGTTGTAGTGCTTATAGCACTCATATAACTCAGGATGAGCTAACAAAAACTCATATGGATAGGGTAGGTGGTTCTTCAAGTATCCACAAAGTAGAAGACTTTCATGTAATGAAAGGGGAAATTTATACAAATTATGTGGAATGTTTTCTACAATTAAAGGGCCCAGAGTAACTTCTTTCACAGTGATATATTTTTTCAAAAATAAATGAGAAGTGCTATGTACAATTACAATGGCAGATTAAAGCTGTCTGACATATCATGCAGCATATGCAAGGCCAGGAACAGATTTCAAGGACTGAGACTATGGGAATGAAAGTCTTTTGGCTGCATCAAAAGGGTTGGCTTCAGTCAGAACTTATAGATGGAAATGTGTCAGTGCCAGGCCATATAAGCAGAATGACCTCCCAACAGAAGCTACACATCACAAACAGATTTGTATCGCACTGCACCCAAAGGGTTTGCAGGTTGAAGGCATCCAATCCTGTAATGAGCTTCAACTGTTTTCTTGTCAGGGGTTTAAGTCTGCCGAACCTAGGCACTTCATTTGTACACAAATTGCACATAGATTATCTCTAGCTGCCCTTGGCTACGTTTACCCACATGGCTTACATTTAGGCAACCAGGATTGATGGACAACAGGGATTCACTTCCAAGCACGTGTGAGCCAGTCAGTCTTAACTCCTTTATAATCAGTGAAAAGAAATTCACTTCCAGAGAATAGTTGACCTCAAACTAAATTGTCTAATACAGTAAGATAAGCTGAAGTGTTTTTCGTAAGGAGTCCTATTTCTGCCAGCAGGCTCCAAAGGTTGACCAGTTCAGACTAGGGCTATGTCTGCATCATCAAGAAGGACACTGCAGTATAAGCAAATGTGTACAGTGAAAATTAGCCCAGAGAGCTCAATGTCTGTAGATTGTGTACAAATCAGAGGTGATTTTTGACTAACTCTGCCCTAGTCCCATGGACTGAATCCTCATTAGCATTAGAGTGTATTGAGATCCTTCCTCTGAAGCTCATTGCTTGATTTAGCTTCATCCAGAAGGCATCCTGTTCATGTCTTTCAAAACCACTCCATGATGTTAACCAACAGTAAACTGAGACAATATAGACATTAATCTAAAAAGCACCACCCAACAGAAACCTAAACACTAATGTAGACATAACAATGCATGTAGAAATTTCAAAGTATATTGCTAAACAAGATTGATTTCCCCTGGTAGTCTTCAAAGACATGAAGCATCAGGAGAGAAATAGAGAAAAGATAAGAAAAATTATGCAGGATTATAGAAAAGACACTAGTGGAGAACAAAGAATGAGAAGGTGTTAGGGGAAACAAGGGATACATCATATCCAGAGGGAGGGAGAGCAATACATGAAACTCATAGAAACCTGGCTACACATACATGGAACCTACAGGGAAAGGGTCTGTTAAACAATATGAGGGAGAAACAATGAGGGGAGGAGGGTGGAACAGGAGAGAAGAGAGTAAAGAAATAAATGCTGACTACCCAGAAAAGGAAATTTGTTTAGAGCTTTACAGATCTAAACAAGTCACACGTATTTTTTTCCCCCTCTCATGTGAACATTTCAAGGGGGTAAGAAATCATAAATACCTGTGGACATCTGGCTGCACTGTAGCAATCTCCAGCTGTAGCAAATGGTACTGCTCTCCCAAGTATAGTCTGAGCAAAAAGAAAATCTGTGGCTAGAAAACAGAAAATTACTCAGTACAAACTGCTGCATTTGAAGTTCAGGGGAAAACAGTATGAAAAGTGTGAACATGGGTGTTTTATTGTTTGCTTTGGGTGGGGTTTTTTTGTTTGTTGTTTGATTGGAAGGGAAGATTGTGTGTTTTGATTTGAGAAACTATGGTTTGAATTGAGGTTATTGCACCACTAGTCCAATCTACAAGCCCAGATTTCTTTCTGAGATAGGGGTGAGCTAGGAGGAAGGTGGATGTGCACCTGGACACTGCACCATGTGAGCTGGCTGTGGGCCAGCTTGCTATCTTCAGGTAGGGGCTTGAAAGCACTGCAAGATTCCCTGTCCATTTATTTATTGTCTGCCATTATTGTCTGAGAAGGGACTAAGTAGACCATAGAAAGGAAGACCTCCACAATAAAAATAAGCGGTGGACTAAAATAAAATTAAATAACAGGAACAAAACGTTAGAAGATTAAGGTAGTTCACATATAAAATATGAATTTGTGAGATTCATGCTTCTTGACCACTTGGGACCAATTAACAAGGTAAGTAGTGGTGGTTGTTTGTTTTTATTTTTGGCTTTTTTTCCCTTTGAAATCACCACTGAATTCTTAAATTAAATAAGAATTTTGTTTGCCCCAAGATGGCACAGCTGGATCCGTAAGTGGGTCAAAATGCTAATTTGGTAATTGTGACAACATACAATTTCAGTAGAATGCTCAAGTTGGCTAAAACTGACAAAATGCTTACTTTTAATTTGCATGGAAACTACATCAAATCTTATTTTGCTAAAAACCGTGAAGCCAGCTGCAAGGTAATCATTTCGACAGGCACAGTCTTGTCTTCTGCTTCCATTAAAAGGACATTCATATGGATTCTGCAACCTAAAGAAGAGCAAAGATTTAGTTTTCCTTTTGAGATTTTTTCCTTAGCATAATATCACAGTGAAAAATAAGTGTATTGCACTATGCCACATAAAAAATATTAAACAACCTTTACTGAACAAGAAGCACAGCTTTCAATGTCGGCTGAACTGAAACACTGATGTGGATTTAAGCCATTACTACTGAAGTCAAGATAAAAATATTATAATCATTTAGGGCAACATAATCTCAGCCTGGAAGTATCCACATTTCTGTATGTGTGCTCATATGCCTGGATATTTAAAACAGAAAATCAAGGAAAAAAATCCCTACTCATCTTTCTCACAAAAATTAAGTATTGTTTTATTCTTTTATTTTGGAAGAACTAAATGCACTTCATAAAGTTACAAAACCACTTCTATACCTGAATCCATATACTTCAGAAAAGTTGTCTGCTTCACCTTTTACCAATGTTAAATATTCTCTGGGATTGTCTAAGTGCATGCCTGAGCAATAAATCTGGAAGAGAAAATTCAACCCTTTAGCAAAATCTTTATTAGAAAAGTGTTATTTCATAAAAATATATACTCATAAGAACTCATAAATATTAACAGTACCTTTATCATCCTTCCCTTAATGTTAAGTAGGTATTCACCATCCTTTCTAATCCCTTTTTTAATCTGCATATCTTTGCAGGTGGTAAGAATTTCACCTTCAAAATGAATGATTAAATCATATTAATATTTCAGGAACAGAGCTTAGTTTTAGGAACTTAATTTTGCATAATTGCGCTCTAAATATATTTATAGCTTTAATATAAGTAACCTGGGAAAACATTAACGGCATAAAATTACAGCTGTCACTTACATTCTTTCTCGCGGCAGATCTTTCTGGCATCTGGTTTTAAATGTGGCAGGCACAAGGCACTGGCTAAGCCATTTTCAGTCATACACACTACTGTTCTCTCCTTTATCCCCACTCCACAAGATGCTGAGCACTAGACATAGATAGCCATCAAGAGTGAGCTTAGAAAGATGCAAATAATTAACATCGTTGTGTCAGCAAATTAGTCTTGACATTCATTTATGTTAGAGGAAGCTATAAAAAATGAGCCTGCACATCTGTACTCACTTTGGTCCACTTCCCCACTCTCCACGTAGCCGCTTGTGAACATCCTTTGACATTGCATTTATAGATGTGTGGGGATGGCTCTACCGGGCACTCTGGGTACACTACAGTCCGAAGGCCATGGACGTGCCGACTTTGAAAAGAATGGATTCCAACACAGTACGTGATCCTCTGCTGGTAACCAAACCCACAGCTTGCTGAGCACTAAAATAAAATCCCCAAGCACAGACATTATTTCTGTGAAAGTGAACCTTTCTGCAGAATTGCATTACGGGTAAGACAGCTCTGATCCTTGCTCTGGCAAAAGCCTGTCATTGGAGGCGTGCCACCTTGGTCTGTAACATCAGTGTGCAGGAGTGAAATTCTGCAGTAGTTACTTGTGCAAGGAGCCACAAAGCCCCATGGTGCCCTTTTCTCAGGGGTTCCAGAGCCATTCTCTCAGCTGTGATACACGCTCAGACATGCACACACAGGTAGTGCAGATGTGCAAGGGAAACAAAGCACTGATCAACCACTTCACTGAAATCAAGGGAAAACTTTTTAGTTACTTCAGCAAGGTCAGCTTGCAAGAGAGTTTCCTGGGAATCAGAATCCTGTGGTAGGGACAGCTCTCCTCTAGTTGGTGATCATAGGCCCTGGGGGGTTAACAGAGGACTGATAACAGCCTCTACAATAAATCACGGCTGATTTGGAGGGTCAATGTGGAGAAAGTTTAGACAGCCATGTTCAAATGAAAATATACGCTTTTATTTTTTCTCTACAAATATGAAGTACATTCTAGAGCAATATAACATTCTTATATGTAAAGATATATAAAAGATGTGTGAGCAGTATAATTACTGTACCTGTGATAGCTCTCCTGTGAGCACAATATATTTAGAGGGAGACACCCTGCATGTTTTGGATGATGGAGGCTTTGTGGCGGGATCACAGAAGCTTTCATCCACTTGGAGCTGATTTTCATTCACACATTTAACCTTCCGGTATATTTTGTTTCTTCTAGATGATGCTGAGCACTAAAAGTGAGAAAATCCATCACATTTTAACTAGCCATTTACAGAACAAAGTTATCTACTGATTGCCAAACACCAGTAAAACCCAGACAGCAATACCTTTTGACATCTGCTATCAATGTCAGACTAAATTATTCACTGAATCAGAGTCCTTTACTTTGTTTTCAAAGTTCAGGTACTTCTAATCAGCTGAAAAAAAACAACAGCATATAATAACATGACACTGTAACTATTGAGTGAGACAGAGGAGAAAATGAAAATGTCAAACCAAGATGACAGGTTGAGTACAAAAGCCCTTCTGTAGGAAAAGGGAAGAGACAGAAAAGGATTTCAGTGAAATATAAAAGGAGTAAGTTGGTCTTGAAAACAACACAAGAGGGAGAGGGAGAGAGAACTGCCTATTAATCAAGCCAGTGCCAGCTTTGAGCAGCAGTAGTTGTTGAGCCTGTGCCTTTGCCCTGAGGGTCTTCAGACCTCTCCCCACAGCAGTACAGGCTAAGAAATACCTATCAACACCACAGCCCCAGCAACGGGTACCTGAACTAACTTTTAATGGCATGGAGCAACTCAGAATATTAGGCATACAAAGAACAATCCAGTAACCAGGTAATGGGGACAGCCAGAAGAATTTTTTTCATAATGCCTTGTACCTTAGCTTTGTAGTCATTCTTCTCCCTAGGATGAAAATGTTTCACCCCATGTACTGGCTACAAACTGGAGAAATGTTAGTTCTGGGTATATTTCTGCTGTGTTGTGACTGGTGAGGTGAGGAAATGACACACAAGCACCCAGAGCTAAGACAGTTGGGCAAAACATCATGAGGCTGGTGGAAGACATTCTTCACAGGGAATGGAATACAGATGGATAAGCACTTGAACTGTTAATACTACATGTACAGGGCTGTACATGAATGTGGTGAGAGAAGGGAACAGAACACAGGAATTTCAAGAAAACAGCAATATACATGTGGAAGAAGTTATGAAATAGATGGAGAATGTAGTGAAACACAATGCTTTTGTAGTGGAGAGCTCCAAATATCCAGCTGGAATACACAAATGTTTGGTGGCAAAGGAAAATTCACCCTCATTCTTTGAAAGTGTCTATTTGTGCTAAAAGCACATTCTGAGCCACTTCCACCAATTCCTGATTTTGACAGCTACATATGAGAAGAGAACACTTGGAACAAACATATATTTGTCAGCTTTCCCTCAATATAGCTTCACAGAGGAATATATATGTCTGAACTGCATTAATAAATCCAGGTTTTGCAGAGCACCAGCAAATGTTTTACATATTAACAGCTGTCACTTCTGTAGCACTGTGTCCCTGAGACCTTTGAGTCTTCATATTCAAGGGAGGCTGCCCTAGGAAATTTAGCATGGCAGATTATTAATATGACACAAATGCACAAAAAAGGGTTTTGTTTAATGTTACAGTAAGAGACAGGCCCTTCTGCACACCAGTTCAGTTATGGTACATAATTTTTTTTTTCTCTTTCCTTCATCTTTATATGTTTGCATGTTTGCATAAATAACAAAAGTTATTCAAATTTTAGCATGTAGAAAATAGCAATCATCTTTAGAAATGACAGCTCTCTCCTGAAGGTATCCATAGATTTTCTTAAATATGAAAAACACATTTGGTAAGAGAATGCTGAGTTTTATTTTCTTATCTTGTTTCATGTTTGGTAGGAGAATAGTGAGTTTTATTTTGCTTCTTATCTTTTATTTAACAAGAAAAGATACTTCAAGTTTTTTTAAATGCTTTAAGTTTTCCATACAGAACTTCTTAAAAACGCTTTTGTCCAAGGATCTTACCTCCAAGGTGTTTACTTCCGCATGACATTTCTTTTGCATTTCTGTTCTTAAAAAGTTGCTTTTAAAAATGGTATTTCATAATAAGGATTTATTAAACACCTTATGCATTTTGTTGAGAAGTATGTAGAGACAGTCCTATCAATAGGTACCTGATCAGAGTTCCACCAGAGCTTTTGTCTACAACAATAGACAAGCAAATCCTGTAGAGATTATAAATAGAGAGCATAAATAAAGCCTTTGATATTTTTATCACTTTTTAAGTTTTGCAAGCTTGACCTTCAAAATTTCCAGCATGGTCACTTGTTATTCTGCAGCATAACAGCTACTAGAAATGCACTCAAATGTAGGGGGGGGAAAAAAAAGAAAGAAAAGGATAAAAACTTTATTATGACATACAATGTAACTAATTTATGTCATACAAGTAGAAAAGCTTACTTACATTTTCCCATTGGTGTGCCAGCCACTGGTACGGGAGGCAGGCGGGCAGGTGGCAGTGCTTCGTGCCAGCAGGGCGCAGCTCACGGCTGCACATCGCCTCACTCACTCGCCCCACACCTGTCACCTGACAGGAGATGTCCCTTTGCTGAATCCCCACTCCACAGGATACAGAACACTAAAATTGATTAAAATTAGTTGTGTCAGTGTGAAACAAGACAGTCCCCAGAAGGGAGTACAGTTGTCATTAGAAGTTCTTAGGATATTATTTAAAATATACTTCACAGCCCTTGCAATATGAGTATGATACCTGAACAAATTTATGTTGAAAATGTAAAACTACAATTAAAATAAAAATATTTGAAAAATACAGAAAATAATTGCATCTAAGGTACCTAACTGAGCTCTCTGCTTACTTTGATTCCCAGTAGGGACAATCACTATAGGCAGATGCAAAGCAAAAGTTTACATTTTTGCAAGATCAACAGTTTAAGTTCTGAGTTTACATCTTGTCTTTATTATAGACTGACAGACTGTTGTTTTACAATACAAATATTATAATGAAAGAGAAAAAACCTCAGTGTTTCAGGTTGGAAAATCTTGCAAAAGGTGCAATATTCTGAGGACACTTGTCTATCTTTTGCAGGTAGTAGTAAGGATCTTTTAGAACCCTGAAGAGCTTAAAATGCCAAATGCCTCTTTTCCTTCTTCCTGGCAAAGGAATTGCCCTATACCACTAATGCTTGCTGAGATAAGCAGCTCCCTTTTACCCCAAAGCCTACATAAAGGCCCAAGCTTAATCATAAAGTTCATATCGTTCTATCAAGTGCGGCCAAAATGTGGAGAGTGGTACGTGTCTTTATCAAAGTGGGGAATCGTATTTGAAAGAGTGAATTAAATGCAAAATATTGCCATGTGCTCAGTTACACACAATTTTACATGGTGAGAGATGTTTTCTAAGATCAAATCAGGGAAAAGGCCAGTATTTGTGCCCACAAGTCCTTTTTCTTGTTCTTTTCTCACAAACCTGGCTTCATTTCACTATTTAGACTAAGATAGCAAATACAGTGATACTACTGAATTCATCGCAGAAGGTAAGAAGTAGACTTTAAAAATTTACTGTTAATTTGAATTTACAAGGCAAAATGAGGAAAGTCATAAGTATCTATTCAGTACAAAATTCAGATTAGCAAATTCTTCCAGTTCTCACAGATTTTATTTTTCCTTACTCTTATAAAGAAGAAAAAGAAATGATAATGAAATACTTGCTAATTTGCAGATTTCATTGTGAACTGTGTATAAAAAAAACTTCCTGACAATTATTTCCACGGAAGTGTTGTGTTGTGAATATGATCTATTCTCATGGAGAACATAATTATGGCAGCTTTACATACCTCTTGCCATCTGCTGGCCTTCCAAGCAGGACATCTTCCAGCTCTACATATTTTGTATGTTCGTGGTTTTTTCAAATGTTTGCAGTTGTTTCCTTCTATTTTCACTTGGAAGCTGTTAATACAATGCACATCACGAAACTTCAAACCTTTTCCACAGGAAACAGAACACTGAAAAGAGAAGTGTTATTTTACTACTTTGCTAAAGATCTCAGAGTAATAAAAAAAAATTAGAAGCTGTGGCCTCACCCAAAATGGACTTAGTGATTATAGGAATAAGTTTCTGTATTATGACACAATATCTGCAGTATGTGTCTGAAATTTTTCTGTGATCTCTCTTGTACTGAGCATTACTGATCAAGTGCCAAATATCTCTCATGTCTTGTTCATTCATTGATGTCATCATTGACAAACACCTGGGCTCAGCCATTCACATCCATGCAGGAGACAGCTTGATACTGTGATCTCACAAGGACATGCTCTAGCAGCCGCCCGTTTCCAGCGTGTGTACTGCTACTTTCATGTAAGCATGATGCTTATCATAAGAACCAAGGAAAGGAAAATGCAAAATCATCGCTCTGTGTGTTTCCAGCTAATAGACTACAAAGTCTGGTTTCCTTGGCAACTCCCTTCCAGGAGCTTTGGGTATCCTGTGGTATGTGGCAAAGGGGCAAGAGAAGAGGCATGAAGTAGACACGACTAGTTAAGGTGCAGTCCTTGGTGGCATGACTTGCCCTGCCACCCTAGTATCCCATTTTCTCCAAAAGGCTGCTACAATATACAAAACTGGCTCTAGGACCTGCCTTCCTTCCTCCAGTGTAAAACTAATGGTGCTGCAGGTTCATTCTGTGAAACCCACCCTGGTAGTGTGTCCCGGCCGAGACTACAGCATGGCTGACAGGTCAGGCTCTTCTGGAGAAATGGCCATTCCTCTGCTAGATTGCTGCACTGCTATCAGACTTCAGTGAGGTTTGCTTTTAATTCTTCACATCAGGGCTGTCCTATATAGATAGCTACAGAGCAGGGCTACACGACCTAGGGAGTTTTCAGTCAAACAAGGAAGACAAACACCTGAACTACTGCCAAATTGGATGGTTACTCAGCTGATTTCACTTGAACCATGAACAATGTGAATATGAGTACTTTAGTATTTTCTTCTTAAATCTTGTAATTAATCCTATTTTACATCATTCTATTAAAAGGTTTAAATCAATGGAGACAATTCTTTCTGTCTGGAAGAGAACATGCTTAATTTCTTCCAGGATTTCATCCATACTTTATTTTACACTTGAAAAAACATTTCCTTCAGGAAGATAATTAATTCAGGTAGAGAATTAATAGTCAAATAAAAATTGAATTTTTAGTGGATATGAAAAAAAAATTAAATATAGGCTTTCCTTAAAAGTGGTGAAGATATTTTTCGTCCCTTTATGTTACATCATCATCATCACCTACGTCGTTAGCATTACGTGTTAATTTAACAGAGCATTTTTGAATAGATATGTCTTGTATTTTTAGGAAATTAAGTTCAGGTCATTACATGTCTGCTCTAAAATATCCATAAAAAGAATGCTTGTTTTTCAATTAAATTGTTCTGCTCTCAGCAAAACCTTCCAATTTAACTTTCAAAAATACTGTTCATGTAGTTTTACAATTTATGTTTTATTAATTTGGAAATTACTTTAAGACAGGAAAATAAAATCACCTGAAATTTTAATATATGAATAATGTAGGCTAGAAAAATTAAAGCTCTGCAAACCATATAATTATAAAACCCTTTCAGAAAACTTAGCTCTGAATTCAGAGGATTCATTTATCATAACAGGCATGATAACTTGTATGCATGAAAACTAAAATACTGTTATTATCTGATAATTGACTCTACCTTCCCTGAAAGGTTTATTTTAAAAATTTCAAACATAAATAATGGACATAAAGGACACCTAAACTCTAAAGTTTCTTCCTTTTAATTCTTTCATAAGAAGTGAAGTGCAGCACAGAGTTACTTAGCCCATTCCTATGATGGGTTAGAAAAACACTACATATCCCTCCTTTCTCAATGGCCTTCCCTTCTGCAGAATAAATCAAGCTCCAGAGTGCTCCCAGGAGAGGCCTTGTGGGGACAGCATTCCAGGCTGAGAGCTGCAACCAAATAAGCACTCCTACCAAGTGTCCACCTCAGGAGGTGAAGCTACCACAGTACAGAACAACCTCACAGCACAGCACAGTCTCACTCTAATTTTTTGTTGCCCTTAAGAACCAAAACAACACTTTTCAGCAGATACACGTATTTGTTTGTACACCTTGTGGAGATATCTTACATTCAACAAAATTTATATTTATTATACAGGTCTAATGGCTGATTGTTTTGTGGTTGGCCTGTTTTTTTTTTTTTTTTCTCTTTGTTGGTCCAAATTCAACTGAGTTATATCTCTGTTATGCTTAAATGCCCTAATATGATCTTTATAATTTGTGGTATTCTTCTAAAGAAAGAAACTAAAGTTTTGTGTGTTTATTTATTAGAAGGTATTATTAGCAGTGCCAGAGCAATGCCTACTTCTCTTTCATAAAGATGTTCTACTTAATTTTGTAATTAGAATACAATTATGCAGGAATTAGGAGAATCCACATTTGTTTTCAATCATATTAGATGGGAAGCTGAAGAGGGAATTTGAAAAGGAAAATACCAGTTTAGATGTTAAAAATAACAAGGCTTTATGAACAGTTATTTCAAATATTTCACTCCAATACTGTTTAGCTTTGATGACTAAAATAACTGAAAGCTAGGTATCTTAATGTAAAAATGCAGAAACACAGATGACAGATACCTAAAATCTGTAGTTAGAAATTACTTTAAATTAGTTTAGAAAGTTTGTATTTAAAAAAAAAATTAAAATTATAAGGAATATAGTTTATTTTTTCAGTAATGTAACTTTATTTAAGTAATCTGATTTATTTTTTCTTTGATGTAAGAGACAACAAGTTACACAATATTGCCAACTCATACCATGAAAATATGCACATTTAAATAACTTTTCCCAGGGAGTATTTTTACTCCATGTAAATTTAACATTATGTTTAAAACTTAAAAAGACATGTTCAACAGCTTGGGACTATATATAAAAAAAACCTTAAATGCATGAAATCCTTAGAAAGTGTACAGAGACAGCATTTCTGCATAGAGATTTGCTATCTTATTCTTTTCCATATTCATCAAGATCTGATTCTCTGTTTACATGTATCCAAACCTTCTGTTGAATAGATCTTACACTGAAAAAAAGGACCTTCACTGCGCAAGAAGTGATTCACTTGTATCCTATTATGGGTTTCAATTTAGGAGCTTTTCAACTAGGGATTTTTTGGTGGTTTTTGTTTGTTTGTTTGTTTTTGTTGTTGTTTTATGTTTTGGTTGGGTTTTTTTTTACTTAATTCATGAAAGAACACTAATGTTCATTTCATTATGTTAATGTGGTTTTGCTCTGAAGGAATGAAACTCCTGATGCTTTCAAAAGCTAAAAGACCAAACAGACGTTAAGCACGTGTAAACTTCTGCTTAATTACAATTGCCAAAACAAATAAAGCACTAAACTAAGATGTGCCTCCAAGCAGCTTTGCTAGAACCAAGTGCTTGGGGTACTGCATCTCCTGGAATTTCATGGAACTGCTCCTGCCCACTTCAGAATGATTCCACAGTGCCCGATTCTTACATCTGCTGCAGTGACCACCTTCCACCAATCACAGTGTGAGGTACAGAAACCTAAATATCTCTAAGGACCAGATCCTTTACAATTTCAATGGAACCTCAATAAAATTTAGGCAACTGATTTGAGGATTATTATTCTTAAAGCCTTGCAAACATATCAGTTACAGAAGCACCTACATTGCCCTGAGCCACAGCGAAGGACCTTAAAAGAGTTCTCTTAAAAAGTGCCAACAGTCTAATTCTACATGCATGCACAGGCTTTTTAACAAGCTGGCCAGCTCAGCACTTCACATGCCCATAAGGATAATTAACATCCTGAAAACAGACTTTCCTCTATTTCTAATAACAAGTTAAAGAAAGCAATTGCTCCAAGTGTACACCGAGTGCACAGCAGGTGAATGAAGCACATTACAAAACACAGTGATAGATGATATTTAGTGGAACTTAAGAAAAATAAATGCTCCTAATTTTGTTTTTTAACACATGACAAAGCTAATACATTTGCCATAGAGGTAGAAGATCTAGGATCATCAATGCAAAGTTCAAGAGGGTATACTATTCTGTATGCACTGTATTCTCCTGAAATTTGGCATATTCTGCCTTCATTCCTTAGATAATGTATAAAAAAAAGTTCATAAAGGATTGCTTCCTCCCAAAGTGCTCTGGCATCAGATGCAGGCAGGCTCAGCTGTGTTCTTTACTGCATAGTGACCCACCTTCAGCAAGAGAAATGAAGACTATTTCCGTCCAATACACTTTTCACTGGAGGCTCCTGGCAAGTAGGTAAGTGTTGCCTGTCCTCCATTATAGAGAATAAACAGCAAAGACAGAACATCAAATCACCCAAATGTTGGATCAAAAACTTTCATCAGCATCAAGTGGGGAATGATTTAACATTTCTGTAAGGTCACTGCATAGCTCCTGCTCAATTCTTTGAATGAAAATATAGATTCTATAGAAGATGCTCAAGTGGGACTTCCAAGTGCCTAAAGGCATCTAAATTCAGCTTACAGGAAGATGTCTTGGGCTGACCTGTATCCCCACCAGTCAGTGTTTTCTTTAGAAAGCTGCATACTGAACAGCGACCTAAGACACCTGCCTGACTGGTTTTCCTTCAGCTCTGTAACATCAGTAAGAAGTGTCAAACTCCCACTGGTACAGGAGCATAGCCTTGTTCCATGCTCAGGAAGCCACTCCTGTCCTTTTAGTGCATTGAGCCCATAGTGCCTTTCTTACAAGGCTGAACTTTACTCCCCATGAGCCTGTATTCCTTCTTGAAGCTCCTAACATGTTATTACATGCTCTCCATGGAATATGGTCCTCTCACTGCTTGGTGCCCACCCTGCTGTGGTGGTGATCTTCCCAAGGCTTAACTCTCCTGACTGGGGAAAGTACAACTGCATGTAATTCTGGCTGCTTGATCTCCCTCCACTCAAACTTGAAATGGTCCTTCACTACTTAAGCGTGGTCCTTATGGCCCGGTTTGTCTATAATGTGGTTTCATTTGTATGACATTCCACTCAATTGGAGGTTTATGGAGAGAGAAGATTTTTCCATATATTTTCTGCAGATTAACCATGTAGGAAAAAAAAAAAATCCATGAGAACATTAAATCTCATAAGAAATATGAACATTTCCTCCAAAAAATGCAAACTGAAAAAAACCCATCCTGTAACCATTTTACAAAGAAATTCTAGCACTTGTCTCAACATTGGCTAAAGTAATATTTCCCATATGTCATGTTCTTTTAAAAACATAAATCTGCAATAAAAAGCTGGACTTCATTACTATTGTTCAAAGTCATTCCATAACACTGGTAACTAGGATTCATCTGTTTGTTTTCTTCATAGCAATAGTTCTGTAGGGATCAGCCTGTGAAAACTCCTGGTGCTTTCTGTGTCACAGATGGACTTTCAGACAGTCATGCCATCACCAATTCCTACCAAATTAGGGCTCTTTCTGCAGCACACATGCAACTTCAATAAAATCTATTTGATTGTTTTGCTATTATTTCATTGAAAAGTTGAAGACCTTGTATTATTTGGTGGATTCTGTACCAAATTTCCTTAACCTTTTCTTTAAAGGAAGTGTTTTGTGTAGTTTAGCTGGTAGCCCAGTGGGCTTCTGGATACTGAAAACAGACTAGTACATGGAAAGCATGTAACAGTTTCTTTTTGTACTCAGATATACAGAGACTTAAAATATACATGAGTGACTAGAAGACGATAAAGGTAATTTTCTTCATAGTAGCTAGTACACTGTAAGCTTTTGGATTTGTGACCAAAACAGTGTTGAAAACATCTGGATATTTTAATTACTGCTGAACAGTGTCACATAGCATCAAGGCCAGCAAGGAGGCTGGAGGTGCAAAAGTGTTTTTGAGGGGACACAGTCCACCAAGTGATGTCAGCAATAAAAGCTGTAGGGAAAAGGAGGAAGGAGAGGCATGTGGAGTGATGGCATTTGTCTTTCCAAGAAATGATCACGCATGCTATAGCCGTGCTTTTCTGGGGATGGCTGAACACCTGCCTGTCCATGGGAAGTGGTGAATGAATTCCTTGTTTTGCGTTGCTTGTTGGTGCAGCTTTTGCTTTACCTATGAAAATTACTTTTTTTAACCCATGAGTTTTCCCACTTTTATCCTTCCAATTCTCTCCCCCAGCCCACTAAGGGGAAGGGAGTGAGTGGCTATGCCACCTGAGGGAGTGGTTCAATGCCTACTGGGGTTAAGCCACAACAGCAGCACTGAAAAAGGATAAAACATATTACAAATGTTAAAAAATATTTTCTGCCTGTCTGCCTTTTTTGGGTCAGGAACTTCTGTGACTGGTCAGGAAGATGAGTTTAAAACAGGATTAAACATGGCAGTTGCTTGAGTTGTCTGGCAAACTGCATTTCGATGATCTCTAGCTGGCCCACAAGCCTGTTTGGACTCTTCTAATATTCTAGAAGTAGACTGAGATCACTGCTGCACAAGACACTAATAAAACAATACTTTGAGAATTGCTTAGTTGAGAATTACTTTCAACTTTTCGTTTGCTATATCAGAACTAGCTCTTCTTCTGTCTGCCTCCTCTGCTTGCTGCATCTCCCCAGGGATTTTTGTGATGCTCGAGGACAATATGCATTTTTCAGCTAAAAGCGTTCAAGGAGTTATTCTTTCCTTTAAGTATGTTGACTACTGTTAAGAAGCAACATAGACTCTATAATTAGGTCTGACTGAATTCTTTGATTCAGTCGGTAATTCTTCATTAAAACAAGTACAAACACTTGTGCCATTAGCACATTGTTTCAACTTTCATCTGAAAGGTAACAAAAAACTCCTGAATAACCATTTTCCAAGCAAGCTGAAGAATATCTATTTAATAGACGGACATAAATGAGAAGTTACATACAGCTACATCCAAAGACAGAAAAAGTAGGAATGATGGAAGTATAGAGGATTAAAGACAGATTTTAGGACTGATGTGGATAACAGGAAAGAAAAACTGCTATGAGAGGATGTATCTGGCATCTGCTAGGAATTTATTATTCCTCTTAAAAATAAAGACATCCTGATTAAAACAAAGTCAGAACAATCAGCACATACACTGAAGGTAAAAGGATATCACATCTGAAGAAGCCACACTCTGCTGATGATGCTGAGAAATTTTAGATATTTTTTTAAGCTGACACCACATGGTCTGAATTCTTTTGTCCAGTGCAGCTGGCAGTATCCTTAATGACAGAAAATGGCAATCTGCCTGGATTTTAGATGAACAACCATACTCTTTGCAGCTGTTGGAAAAATCAAAACCAGGACCCTTGAGATTCCACTTAATGAGCATCAACAGAATGACTTTTATTCATTCCAGTTAGATCTGTAAGTCTTAATTTGGCCTACCTTTCTGACATCCATTTCCCCAAGTTCAGAACAAATAAACAGATGACCAGGTCCTTCTTTGAAAGCCCTGTCATGTCTTCCCTCCCAGAGGCTGAACGCACTATTCTGCCCATCACTGCCTAAAGCCTGACATCCTTCTTGATGCCAAGTACAGATCATTTGACAATCAGACCATGCTTATGGGCAGACCAACTCCCCATGAGTCACCATGCTCAGCTCCCCACCTACTGTGATAACTCAGCCTTCACTGTGCCATGCATTCCCACTCTGCCTACATGTATCTCATAAATGAGACTAAGCTTTTCCAGTCAGCAACCTTCTCTTTGTTTTACCTACATGGGTCACATAACACAATTAGATTTTCAAACAAGCTTCTAGCTATTACAATAACACAAGAACAACGGATTATGATGATGTTAATGTGGGTGTAAATCATAATTTCATGAGTTCTCATTCAAGTGATGACATATTTGCTATCTCATTTACCTCTTCCTTTATATCTTCCATTTCATCTCTCAATTACAGTAGAAATTGAATTCTATAGTTATTCTTTCTGCCTTGCTCTTGATTTGAGTCCGCTTTGTCTGGTTACCACCTGAGAATCAAGGAACCAATAGGTATTTCTGCCTGCTTTCAGCAGCCATTTGGCAGGCTCAGCTACCTCATGTGCAGTCTTAAATTTGTCACTGAAGGTTCTGCATGTATCTAGGAACTTCTGCAGCCATCATTCAAGCAACATTAACACAGTTAATGTATACTGGCATTCATGACAGTATGTATCAAAACAATGAAAAGTATGATCAGCTTATTAATTGCTGGGAGAGAACAGATAAACTACACTGTTCAGCCAGCATTCCTGCAGCAAAATGTCTGGTATGTGTACCTAATTTTTATCATCTTTCAGTTGAATGATATATATAACAGACAGATGGCAGAGGCAAATCACAAAACCAGAGAAACATCAATAAATTAAAAAACAAAACCAAAAAACTAACATCCCCAACAAACCGTTCTGCCTTACCTGTCCTTCTGAAATCAGTGGCAACCAGGAACAGAGCTAGACTCTCACTAGATCTTTTTGAAAATCTAATCTACAAGTATAAATTTGTGTCCAATTTACAAAATTACAGTCCTGCTCTGTGCCTTTGATACCTTCTGCAAGAGCTTCATATGGGCACTTTTATCATTACTGCATTGCAGATATCAACTTGCTGACTTGGCCAGACTTCAGCAAGTCTCATCTTTCTGTACCCCACAGTCATGTAACACCAATAACATTTTTAAGCAATTACAGGAAGGTAGCAGCACTGGAGACAGCAAGTAAAGTGCAAGCATCAAGAAAGAAGGGTGGCAGAAATGGAGATACGAGACCTTAAGGAAATCCACTGTGAGAAAAAGAAATGCAGGCATTTTCTCTCTGTTTCAAATAAATGGATACATCAAATGGATACACGTTTTTCAAACAGAGAACAACAGATGTATCTGTGCCCATAAACCTCCTTGAAAACCAAACAGCAACCCAAAATTAATCCATTTATTGCTTCCAAAAACTGGACACAGTTCAACAGACTGTGTCACAGGAGGGTTAGCTTTTAGCCTCCTGTGAAGCCGGGGAAAACTGAACAAATGCACGGAATTGACACAATCTGCATTCTCACTGAAAAGTAACTTTGGCCCCTTGAGAGGGACACTTTGTTCACAGGTCTTCGCAATGAAAGTTGGAACACGTTTTTAATGTGATAGAGGATCTCTGTTATCGAAGCTACATTTGCACAAAGGGGTTGCACAGTTAAAAAGCATTTTCTTGTAATATTTTCTCTATTTAAAACTTCATTTTATTATCTTAAGAGATAGGGTCTTTTCAATTAACCAATTATAGAAGTAAGTAGACATAATACAGTCTTACAACAGTAGATGAATTGGTTTCAGCTGAGTTTCTAAAAATCTAAATATGAGCAAAAGAAATGCTGGATCCCAGCAAGTGCAAGCTCTGATTTATCATTTTCAGTCATGTTAGCAACAGCAAAACAGTAGCTCAGAAATTAAAGGAATGACAAATACATGAGCTCTGTGTATCCTTCATTACTTCATATCATCAATTTTTCTCATTTGATTAAAAGCTAAAATTTTGTATTTGAACTTTAAAAAACTGGAAATACAAAGCAATATATGCTGAAACAATTTAGTATTGTCAGAATTTTTTTAAACTTTTCAGAAGCATACAAAATATAATTTTTTCTACAGCACTTAACTATCACCTAAAGAATTAACTCTCCCAATTTATATTAAGTATTAACTTAGCATGAAAATATGAGTGTATTTTAGACGAGAAATGCAACATTTTACCCACCTTCACATGTTGAAATCCAGTTTCCTTTCAACCTAAGCCACTTTTCTGTATATTTTCAATTTGCTAACAATATTTCCACCATTGCATTTTATGTACATAAATACAAGCAGGCATGGAAGCTTCTGAAGGGCTGATTCAGCAGGAAACCTAAGTATTTAATCCTGCTCTCCTGAAGTGAAAGGGCTGTAGACAGATATGTGCTAGAATACACACTGATCAATAGAGCAGCCTGTCTTTGTGAAGTCATCAGTCTCCCACCATTACTAGTTTTCAAAGAAAGGGCTAGAACTCCTGCAACAGAGAGCTACAGAACGTGTTGTTCATTTCCTAACCCATGCCAGGTAATAAAAATATTCAGGTACTGACTCTCACAAACGTTTGGAAATGCTAATACTTTAATATACATTTAATAACTTTTAAAGCTTGGTCCCAAAACCATTTTGAACCAATATTTGTGAGTTCTGACTGGGGTTTTTGAAGCTGTCACATGCATACAGGCAGTTCAGAATGGTTTTCACAAGGATCTGACCACCTGGAACCCTTAGCTTTTCTGAAAGTATTAATAAATACACCAGTAGCTTCACATTCATCTCATTAAATGGCTGTATGTATTTAGGCATGGTGTTAAGGATCATCTGCTTCTTTTCCCCTTTCATTAGATTCTGGTTGTTGTGGTTTTGTGTCTGGGGGTTTTTTTGTGCGTGTGTGGTTTTATTATTATTTATTGGTTTTATTTTGACTGTGTCCCACTCTTACTTGTCCTCTTTTTCTAAATGCAGGGTCTGAAAGTTCTGCAAAGCTCCTCCTGCAAAAGTGTTTTAGAAATGTAAAAAACCATGTTATGTCTTTGAGATTAAGAGCTGAGCATTATGTTATGATCCTCATTCTTCTATGTGTTTTATCACTGACTAAATGGGAGCAGGACTGGGCCATAAAATTACAGCTCCAGCAAAAGATTCAGGAGCTAGGATCTTTTAGCTTTACTATCAAAGACCCTGTGCCAATGACTTTTTTCAGTCCAGTTGATCAATGGCATCAACTGCTGCTTTTATCAGTAAATATTTTTTTTCTGTTCAAGAGTTTTCCCCATGAAAACAATGTTACTAAAATATCAAATGAAGTTAATTTCAACACAAAGGTTAAAGAAAACCCTCACTTTCAGCAAAAGTGGTTAGTAACTGTCCCACCCTTAAATTTATTTTTAAGGACTTAAAACGTTAATATTCCTTAATAAATATAAACACAAAGCCACACAACATGCATGAAAAAGAGGGGTTAAAATGCAAATGTATTTCACAGACTCAAGTCACAGTCATTAAATTAAATTATTACACATACATTATAACTTATTTATTATTTCAAGCTATACAGGCAACATAGCACCAAACAGGAGAAATTTCCTCTAAACTTGATGAACATGACACAAATATTTTGGTTTTGAATTTTGGAAACAAATATTTTCTTTTATTTTTATCAGAATGACCCTAGAAGAAATTCACTAGCCCAAGTCTGTTTTATGACATTATTTGGGCAGTGACATATGTTATCAGTTATCTTTGATAAGGCCCCCCTCCCATTTCCAAAGTTTTAAAAAATGAATAGCAGATGCTAACATCAAGATTTGAAGCAGTGGGATATTAATTTAACGTGCTGTATTGGCAATGAGGTATTTTGAAGTTCGACATTAGGCAGCAGCAGAAGTAGAAGTAAAAAACTGAAGCTGGTTTTGAAAACCAAGTTCACTGATTCTGAATTCCCTTTTAATATAAAAGATTATTTTTAAAGATATAAATACTTTTTACACATTAGAAAAAGTGAATGAAGGCACTTGTCATACAAGAATTTTTGCATTAAAATGAAAACAAATAAGTATTTTTCTAATGCAAGTTTGGCCTGCTTCTGCTCCTGGAGAAGTCAATGGGATGCCTGGCAGTAACAACACTGGAAGGGAATTGGGACTAATTTTAAAAAATAGATTTATATTCATTAGAAGTAATACTAGATTTCTTCCACTACTGCAAAGACAGAATTACATCTAAATTATTCTGGAGCGAGTAAGTAGAAAACTGAAGCTCTAGAAAAACAGCCACTTTAAAGAATATTACATTATGTGTCTGAAGGGCAGTAAGTAATAACAGTAACACATTTCTGACACGTCAGGGTAACTTCAAAAATAACCCATTGTTTTTACACCTATTTTCTCTGAAATCACAAGTAATACATATGAATTACATGGAAATCCTAAGAATGAGGAAAACAAAAAAATGAAAATCTTTATTTTATAAACATTTCAGACAAACAAAATATAATTAACTTCTGTAAACAGCTATGTATTCTTTCTAATGGAACAAGTCAGGATGAGAAGTAAACATATTTCAAGCTATGACATACCTGGTTAGAACTTTTATGATAAAATGTAGGTAGCTACCCACACTCATACGAAAATGAATGCCCAAATGAAATATAAAGCTTCCAAGGTAACATCAACTGCTGCCACAAACTGCCTAAGCAGAAACCTTGCTGTTTGGCTGCCTGGATCTTCAACAGTTTTTGCAAGCACTGAAAAAGTATAGGGGGCCAAAAATAAGATCAAACTCCTAAATATATCAAAATTCTTTTTGTCCAAAAATGTGAGCAAACTTTCCTCACTATGCAAAGCCTGAAGGTATTGTCTTCCCACATATGAATAGCTTATTCTATTGCTCTAGTGTAATTCCTGTCTAAGCTTTCTAAAATCTTTAGAAAAATATATAAAATTAAAGGTTCATAGCACAAGAAAAGGAATACATAAGGAATTTTTTGAAAGTTACAGTTTTCTATTGTGCAGGCAACAAATGAGATGGCATAGAAAAAGAGACTAGAAAGGAAGACGTAACCATTTAACCAGGAGATAAACAACAAAACCTTAAAAGAAAATGATGAAAAGGGGATACTTCAGTTAGTAGCCAAATACAATCCTTGATGTGAAGACACCATAAAAAACCTCCTTTAAGAAATGCATACTAGATGAGCAGAAGAGTTATTACTTCTCAAACAACGGAAAAAGGAGTACAACAAAAATCATGCTCACGTCACACATTTTGCTCAGAGACCAGGAGAAGACTTTGGCCCAGGAAATCTGATTGGCTGCTGTGTGACAAATTATTTCCCAGCCAAGTACTGCTAAAAATAGTATTTTATTCTCTAGCATGCTACACATGAAAGCTGTTCAGGACTGTAAATATATCTACCCTATGTACCTGTAAATTTGTTGTATCTAAATATAAACATTGATCAAGCAACATTTGATTTGATTGTATTCCCACAAAACCTTCTGTCAGGTTACAGATAATTGTTTGGCTAAGAATACTCAAGTGTGTGGATAAGGGGAACAGTGCTCAAAGAAAATAAATCTTAGTATTGACAGTAGCAATGCATTATTCTTGAACTTGAGAGATTATTCTACAACTTTTCTAGCACAAAATTTTTAAATCTACTAATTATGGTTCAATTTAAAACCTTATGGTATCTTTGTAAATTCGTAATACTTTCTCTTTTCATGCTTTAACTAAAACACAACTTGTCATCATTAGGGTCAGAAAACCAGAACCACTCTGAGGAAAATTAATACAACAAAACAGAAGTCCTACTGCATGGACTAAACAAAAAAATCCAACAATGCACTCTGGAAAGAAGAGATACAATAAAAATCTATACTAGAACAAAGCACTCCTAGCTAGCTGTCAGAACACTATGCAATTTTTCTTGACATTATATAATATGACATATGTTTTCCATACTTTTTACCTTGTAATTTCTTCATTGTTTCATGAAGTTTTGGAACATTGCCTCAATCCCTTCCCCAATGAAACCAGAGCAGGGTAATAGAAAAATAACCAAGACATATGGGCCAAATTTAGGGGTGCTGCAACTACATTAAAAGAAGCAGCTACATTTACCTTAACTATTATTTAACTTGTAATTATAAATTATTTGTAATTAATTGTAATACATTACAAATATGTATGTACCAAAATATATAAACCTGAATTGTCATTTCTATACATCAATAAAAGAGACGGCGTACTTAAATACATGACAATTCAGCAACGAAATCTTGAAATCACATTTCAAATTAAGCAACACTTGAATTTAGGAATGTTTGTATAATATTTATCAATCTCAATTACATTAAAAATTGTCACAATATTATTTAAAAAGAAAAGCCAGATTCCTTCAAGATGAATTGACTTGGCATAAACCCAGTTGTTTCCCTAGGGCTTTTGGTAAAAATGCAATTAAAAAATTAAAAATAGAAAAAAAAAAATGAGGATGATTCATTTCGTACTAAAGAAAATTCCCTTAGAAACTTGCACAAAACTAAGAAGACAGAAGACATAAGCAACACTATAAAAAGATCATTGTCAGAGTATATAGAGAAGGAGGTAAGTATAGATGTGACAGGTTTGAGGACTTCAGCAGCCAGAGAGCATCCAGTCATTAACAGTTCCCTATACTAGAGCATGTTTTATGGCAGAAATGTGTAAGCTAGGCAGGGCCACGATCTATTGCCAAATGAACAAATCAGTAGTCAACCATGGCTAAACAAAGCTGTTTGTGCTAGGCTACAACAGCGTTCCTGTGACTAAAGCTTTTACTGCTCCTTTCTAATAGTCATCCTCAATGAATAAATTCTGCTCTGCTTAAACAGCAACAAAAAACAACAAAGTCTGTGTGTTGGCAGTGTTCAAACTAGCTAAATTATTAAAATGTGACAGCATATTCAATATGTGAGCCTGCTTTTATTTCCTGAATCTGCTATGTTTGTTTCTGCAGCATGAGATAGTGTGATGAAGTTAAGTCTTTTTTGGCTTAACCATAGAGCTTGCAATCATATACAAAAGAGGCCACAAACTTTCTCTCTGATAAATAGAATCCGTTCTAAATGTAGTTTTTGACGGATTAAAATGGTTTTTTATGTCACTTGAGATATAAACCAACATGAAAATCTTTATAAAAGTAAGTCATATACAATATTTACAATAAAAGATCTTACAGGTATTCTATTAATGCAGTGCAAACGGCATTACTCAGGGAACAAACAGGTTTTGAATAATTCTTGATCTAAATGGGAAACAAATACTGAGTTCAAAGGCAATTGTGTGCTGAACCCTGCTTGTCTTCTCAGAACCCAATGTACATACATTAATTAGCAAGTCACCGCTAATTATTTGGCTAATGGCTAAATAAGATACCCTGATGTCTGCTAAACACAAACCCCAAACTGTTTTGCGTAGTGGAAGAAAGAGATAACTGGTAAACCATTAATTCAAACTTGCATTTTACAGTCTCTTTGCAGTAAATTAGAATAGACTGTATAAACATTAGCAATTGTTATAGTTGAAATCGGACGATATTTTTTAAATGCTGCCATATTAATTCAAAGAGACAAATTATATAATTTTATTAATAAAAATCTCAAACGACTGTTGTCCCAGACTATCTGCCAGGAACCTCAATGACAGTTTTTTTGCTGATTTTGATGGAACCAGAACTGGATCCTCCTTTGATTGCCATTATTCTCCTTAAAATTTAGCACAATAATCAATATTGTTGTCAAATTCACAGCTTGGGAAATATAATGTGCTCTATATTGCAGAGGTTGCTATAATTACTTCAGTATGTTAATAATCTGCTAGTGGCAATTTTAAAGAGTAATAATGATTACAGTATGCATTTTTACATATTAATAGACAGTGACATGTAGACAATAACATATTATAGTTACATACATAATTATACATAGATAGCTTTAATTAGTCCCTGTTTTAAAACCACTAATATAAACTTTTATACACAAATGTACAGGTAATATGGAGTAAAATGTTTGATAACAGAGTATAATATACACGAGTGTGAGTTATTTTATATTTAAATATACCATAGGAAAAAGGTTATGCACTAAAAAGTTTGTGGTGTTTTGCAAATATAAATATGTAGCTAATACTAGGAGATAACTTACAGCATAAAGTTTTAAATTTAAATACATACCAAATTGTAACCCTTCAAAATGGAACACCTATTAGGTACTGTTATCAGCTATGATGATTTCTGGTAATTTTCAAAATATTCTCTATGATATTTTACAGGGCATGATATTGTTCCCACTGAAAGAAATAGCTGCTTCTCATTTAATTCAATGACCTCAGGAACAATTTCTTAATGAAACTACACAGACTATATTCTACATGCATTATTATTTCACTGTTATCAAATAAAATAATCATATCACTTTTAAAAGACAAGGGGAAATAGAGTGACAGAAAGAACGTGAAAGTAAAAAATATTAGTGAATGCTATCGTACCGATTTCCACGGTCCCCGATGCCAAGAAACATCACCAGGGCAAGAATGCACATTACATTGTGCCATGTTAGGTGGCTTATCTAGAATTTCACAGTTTTGATCACCCAACATTTGGCCAGTGGGAAGCTGACAAATCACTAGTCTTGTCTTTATTCCATCTCCACAAGTTTGAGTACACTGAAACACAGAATTTTATATGCAATAAAGTTATTAACAGTCATCACATACCATCAAACGAAAAGATACAGCAATAATCAGTTCATCGTATTATTTAGAATGTCGATTTCCATATTCCCTGGACACTCTATTCAAGAATAAGGACTTAAAGTATAATCTCACATAATTTTCTCACCAAAACATTTACCAAACTCCATTTTTATGGTTTATCAAGTGATTTTCTACAGAAAGTCTCAGCTACAGAGACTCTATTAAGGAGAACGAAACATTTGTGAGAATAAATGTGCATGTATCTCTTTCTTTAGTAAGAGGAAAAGATGGAAATTTGTCTTAAAACTAGTTTTCCCTGCCAGACACTGGGCAGGAAACTCAGACACTGAGCACACTTTTACACAGTCTAATTTATACAGACAAAGTGTAAAATACTTATGAGTTCTCTGGATTTCAGTTTGCCTGTAATTCTTTAATACCAGTTCTCATGCCTAATGAGCTCTTAAAGCCAATCTACAATAGTTCAAAGCTTTTTACTGTATCTTGAAGATTCTAAATTAGAAAAAACCTGCAGCATCTGCATGAACTGTATATCCCAAGTCTATAGGTATAGACAGAAAAAATTATGACATTTAGACTGACCCTTGAGAACTGAATGGCTAAATATGGCCAAAATGAGGGGAAAAAAGGTAAAATAAAAGAGTCACTCAACCAATTTTTCTTCTTTTTTCAATTCCAGTCATTGATTTATCAAGAAAAGTGGGCAAGAACCACAAGAGGCTAGATTAGAATAAATGCAAAAATAATCAGCTTTAACTCTTTCTATAGTGTTTGAGCAAGAATGTGTGGTCAAGATATGACATCACACAGCACGGAAAAACTGTTCTTTGCCCAATAACATAAAACGCTTCATCAAAATGTTCTAACCGAGGCACACCTTTTAGATCCTTGATCCTACCTCCATACTTCTAAATTTGTAACAACCCAGTAGCTACTACTACTTGGAGTTATTATTGTTAGTACCTATGAAATTAGACGGAATAAAGTTTCTCTACAGCTTCTTGTGCTCTGTTTTTGCTATATTATTTTTTAGCTATTACACTGAGGTTTTTCTGCATACAATCTAGCTTTTTGTAATAGAATATAATTTTATATGTCTCAAGATACATGTTGCACAAAAACTGTATGATTTGCTGATGTTGTATATCTTTAGGCTCACACAATACTTACTTCTTTTGGATGTATATTTATACCACTCGTATTTCCAATACAGTTCTGGATTTGATCAAAGACCAGTTTAGATAAACAGGTTGAAACTCATTATTTTTAAATTTTTAAATTTTAAACTGTATTAAATAAGTCAAAAAAGGTGTTCAGTTCCACTCACAGTCACGTAATTATGTTACTACTTCTAAGCTTATGTGGTAAACAATGTTCCCCTTTGTAAGTGAAATGCTCTTACTTCTCCCCAGTTCCCAAAGTTCCACCGTGGGCAGGGTCCAGAATCACAGTGTCTCGACTCTGAAGGTTTTGTTGCCTCATCACAGTTACTGGCACTTCTTCCTTCCTCATCTTGACATACTACAACTCGACGGTGAAATCCACCTGCACAAGTACTAGAGCACTACCAAAACAGGTAAACATACATTTTGCCATTGCAAGTTCAGAAAAATGTAAAAGCTGTTGGTCAAAACAGCTTGGTTTTAAACTTTAAATTTTAAAACTGAAATTTGCAAATAAAAGTATTCTATTTGCAAATAGAAATATTTTAACTTTGAAATCACAGAAAAATTTCATTTAAAATTTAATATATTCTCAATAACAATAAGAATAACAATAATTTTTAAAATTAATGTGCTCCTCTTTCAACTACTTCTGTACTGCAATAGCATTGCTAGAAATGGTAACATATATGTGAGCGAACAAAATTCTAAAAAAATTTCTTACTGCTCCCCAGGGTCCAGTTCTCCATTGATATCCTCCCACAGAAGGTCGGTTCCACTGGCTTAAACTGTCTTGTGGAGGGTGTATAGGCAGGTAACCTATTTCTGGAAAATGGCTTGGATGGTCTTTCGGAATATGATGATAAATGGGTGGACATGGTGGCATGTTACATTCTTGTTCCTTAGGAGGTCGGTCTTCAGGATCACAGTAATTCTCATTGATTTGCTGATGATAGTTGACACAGATGACTTGTCTTGTTACTATTCCATTATCACACGTAACTGAGCACTGACCAAAAGATTAATGCGGTGTCACAGAACACTGATCATTAATAAACAAATACATTTATATTTACTTTTGACAAGAACAAACATATGCTTTGGCTTTTCAACAGATGCAATTTCAATCACACTTGCACAAAATATGAACTCTTAATTTCTAAAGAGAGACTTTGGCCAATAATCTAAACACACACACATTAGAAAAACGTTACAATTAGTACTTACAGGGGACCAATTTCCAACTTTCCACTCTCCACATGGGCTAAAGCAGCTTGAAATTTCAGCCGGTCGTGGTAAATGAGCACACAAAGATTCATCTGCTATTTCTCCATGAGCATCTCTACAACTCACATAGCGAGCACGATCACCCTTCCCACAGGATGCAGAACACTGTCAGAGAACAATCCAAGGTCATCACACTTTAGGAGACTAAAACAAAATTACACAAGCATCTAAAATACTAACATAGTTTGACTTTAGAATTACATCAGATTTCCATTTCACACTAATAGAGCCATGCATTCAGAAAGGAAAGTAAAATATTGCTGAATGCTTTAGGCCTTAAGAATTTCTGTTGACTTGGAGCTGAATTAGATGGCCTTAGTTCTCATGAAGGATCTCAGCATATACAAAAAGACAGCATTTAAACTATAACATGGAATAATTATACAGATGCAAAGGCAATTTTTCTATTTATTAACAATAGAAACATCAATAAGTTCCAGAATGTTTTAGTTATTACAGAGAGATGCAATATTTACATCAACTCTTAAAATAAAAACAGATATCAACAATCCATTTGGCATTATGGTTTGTATTAGCATATTCCATTGAGCCCCTTCTGATGCCTTTACAGCTGAGAAGTTCAAGGTGGATTTAATGAAGAACTGCTGAGTAGCCTCAGTTTATGCACCCTTTACTGCTATTTAGTTAAAATAGTTGGGTAAAAATATAACTGCATTATATGCTTTGTTAAATACCTCAAGGGATTAACAGACACACTCACATTTTATAGATAATTTTAAATTTTCCCATTGCTATCAAGTAAAGCTAATTTTCAATATTACCAAAATAAAAAACTTCTACTGAAAAAAATTTGTGTAGGAACCATTTTAATAATGTTTATTTTACGAAAAAGTCAAATTAGACCTTTAAAGATCCCAGTGGTTTAATATTACTATTCACATAAAAGATTTAAATCACATTTTAAAATCAAATATGTTCTCCATACTGAGAAACTGATCAATTACGTTTAAAAAACACTTCCTAAAGCACACTGTCAATAGTATGAAAACTATTTTGCTTAGAACCCCAGCTCCTAGAATCCTGCTTTTTTTCCTCTTATTTTTCCTGGTTGGATTTGAAGCACACAGTCTGTTCCTTAAGAAACACTTTCTTTTCTTAAAAAAATATTGGAATTCCTTTTTAATCTATCCCAAGCAGATTTCAGTCTGACAAATATACTAACGAGAGCTTTATGGAAAAATGGGTGAATGAGTGGAAGACTTCTCTGCAAGGTGTGACTGCTACAGTACATACTGGGGTCCATGATCCGTATCTCCATTGGGTCACCTTCCCCACATGAACTAGAGGAAGTGAAGTAGTCCATAGTTTTGTATTTTCTGGACAAGAGGGCATTTCACATTCCTGTGGGGATGAGGAAAAAAAAAAGCTTTTAAAATATACATTTTGGAAGAGTCAAATGTAAAGCAAATGGTTAGATTCTATGATTACAATAAGCCAGCATTTACTAACACGTAAATACCACCTTTTACATTTTCCCTGGAATTATTCAAAGACTTTTCATTGAATTGTTTTGTTTTAGATCAAGTGTCAAAGAAAATTTATTTGATCTTAAAACTGTATTAGTAATAGCTAATAATATTGGCACATTGAGAATAGTTTTGGCCAGCCTGTTGGAGACAAGGAGCATAGACATTATAATGTCCTGCTTCAGAGCCACAGGCAGCACAGATGAAGCAAGAAAAGACAGTGGCTGTGCTGTCCTGTCCTTTATACCTTTAGTTACCAGGAATATAAACTTGCCCTGTTTCAGTCAGTAGCCAAACAGGTACCACAAGTAAAAATGCAAAGGATACTCAAACCCTGTGTTTTCACATCTAAGTGGAAATAAATTATACCAATTAACCAGTTTTATATTTAGAAGCTTATTAAAGAAGCAAGTTGGGTACTATTATTTATTAAGCAGGATGGCAAGCAGTGTAATAAAAGCAATTATAACATTCTACATATTGGAGCTTCCCCCACTGCCAAATAATAACAGGCCTTTGCATCCATTGAAATCATATACCCTAACCCTTCAGTCACATACCAATTTTCAAACACCCAGTCTTGCAATTAGTCTTCTTCTACTTAATTCCCCAAGCAAAATTTGATGTTTGTGAAAAGAAGCGAAGTTTCAATATTTTTTTCTCATTTTAGATTCCTTCCAAGTTCTCTCAGAGTCAGTAGACAACAGTTGTATTTAGACACTTTTAACAGGGAAGAAGAGAGGTATTTTTCAACTTACTTGACTATCTCTAGGACGAGTGGCAGCATTGCACTCCCTGTCATCATTCAAAACAACACGGTATGTCCCAGTAACACATTTGACTGCACGAATCTGGTATCCGCGTCCGCAGGTTACAGCACACTGTTAAAGTCAGGAATTTCATACACTTGAAATAGCACTACTTATAATCAAATTTCATTTTTAATCACATTTTCTACTTTAAAACTCTTTCCACAATGAATAGGAATGGCTACTGAGATGGTGTGAACTTTCTTTGTGGTAGACCATCAGGTACTTAACCAGTGTCCATAGAACAGCAATGCAGTGCTTGTGCAGGAAAAAGGCTTTCTCTTCCCCCAGTCAATCCACTGCAGTGAGCAGGCTGGAGGTGGGCAGGAGACTGGGAAGGAACACTGCCAGAATAGCTGACCTGACCTGATCTAAGGGATAATCCACGCTATATAATGTCACACTCAGCAATAAAAACTGGTGGAGAGAAAGCAGAGGAGGGGAAAAGTGTCAAGAGTAGCTTACAAATGAATCACTAGCTGCAGCTGTTAAATGGCTTTCCCTTCACGATAGAGTTTGACTAGAGTGCACTCAAAGAAGCCACCTAAAACACTACATGGCTGAAAATACTATGACACAAATCCTATCCCTATAAATGTTGTGGTTCAAGCACAAGTAATTGCAAAAATTTAGTTGTGAATGGCTATTACCAGAAGGTACAGTGGAAAAACTGGAATGAAAAGCTCTGCTCCAGAGACACAGACTGGTATATTGTTAGTCCAAGCTATTTCAAAAAACTACTTTTTATTCATAAGAATTCTATCATGGGACTGAATTAATTTATTTCATTTTTCATTTAGCTTGTAGGAATGGAAAGTCATCACCTTGTGATCAAAAGGAATTCTATATTACTTTAGACATTACATTAGTGGTTATCTCCAATGTAAAAAAATAAAAGTTAAGTTAAAAATACACTTAATTTCCAAAGGTATACTTATTCTGCATTTCAATAACAGGTTACATGTAAAAAAATAAATATCAGCTGCTATTCAGTTATGAATTCCCACTAACATCCATGAAACACTGAATAATCCAACACTTCTGTTGGTTTGAGTAAACTGATCTTATAAAAGCCACATGAAATTGAATTAATTTATTTTTAATTAATTCTCATCTATTTGGTGACAAAAGTTTCTTTCACAAATTAATTCACTTATTTCTAGAGTTTTAAATCCACTCTGGTTTACATTAGATGAGCATCACATAGGAACATATTTTTCAACAGCACTTTCACATAAAGAGACAGCAGATCTTTTAACACTGAAGGTAAAAACAAAATGTAACCAAAAAATACTGTCTTTTTTCCTGCTATTATTAGCATATACATTTCTATTGTCTTAATTGAAGCTACTACTTGAATCTGCCCACTCACCTACAAATATTTGGTCTTTTACCTGTCTCTTTCACCTGAACAGTTTGCTATCCTCATTTTCCTTATTCTGGTGATATAATACACTGATCTGCAAAAGCATCTCTGATATTAAGGCTCAGGATCAATTACTATTTTAGACATTTAATTTATATATAAGTATTCCTAAATTACAAGTTAGATAGCCAATAGGATCCTGCAAACAAACATGTGAATCAATGCAACTAAAACAACTGCTTAAGATTCAACTAAAATGTTTCAAAAGTATTGTTTTGTCATTGCTCATAGCCTGAACCATAAAACAAGAAGCCAGGAATCCTTATGTACTCACTGATCCCCAAGGCCCTACTTGCCAAGATGCACATTCATGAAGTTCACATGGTGTTACTGATTCTGGTCTGTCATTTGGGTTACAGAAATCATCTCTCAGTTGTTCATCATTAAGTTGGCACCAGACTTGACGATGCTTCATTCCTTTGCCACATGACACAGTACACTGTAAAATTATTAGAACCATCAGTTTGCAGAGACATGAATCTGCATTAACAGCTTCATTTTCTTTTAGTAACTTGCGGGTTTTTAAAAATCACATAAATAACAAAAATATTCCACGAATGCAAGTAGTCCAAAAAAACCTAATTTTTAAATGAACTTTCCATTTCCTGTTAGCTTAAACTCTTATGCTAATACAAAGAGATCACTATTAAGATTCTAAAGCTACAAAATATGAATACTATGTACTATGTATCATTTATTTCCAATAGAATAAAGAACACTTGTTTAAAATAATAGCCCATATATCACAGCTTTCACTGGAAAAATGTTTAAACTACCCATATCCATCTAAGCTATAATAAAATTAATATAATTCCCTTGTATAATTGGTTGTATAGTTCTCAGTGCTTCATAAAAAAGGAAAGTATGCAAATTACTGCAAATAGATTTACTTTATGTATCTTCATTATCTCATTTTAATGTAACAAAATAAAGGAGAAAAATAAATTCTAGAAGTGTTTTACAGAAGTTCTCATGCCGTTTGTAGATCTTTGATGTGTATCAGCAAATCATATGACTTCAGAACTTTTATAACTTTGTGGCCCAAAATACAATAAAAACCTGAAACATTTAAGGCAGCTTATCTCAATATTGATGACCTGGACCAAATGGGCCTTAACTTTTACATGGTTTCATTACCTCACTCCAGTCAGTAAGTGACCAGCTTGGACATAAAAATTCATTGCAACTCTGCGTTACTACTCTTGGAAGTTCCTGGCATTCTCTGTCAGGAAGATGACGACCCCAGTTGTTCATACAAAAAGCTTCTCTGGTTCTGACACCTCCTGCACAGCTCCTGGAACACTTTGGTGTATATTTATGAAACAGGAAACAGAACACAATAAAACCAGGTCAAAATACATTATCAGTCTTAAAGGTAAAAGACATTAATGATTGTGTGAGATGAAAGTGTCCTCCATTTAATCCACAGACTGCTAATATGTTCAATTGAGATAAATTCAGCACTTTGTACAATTGTTCCAAGATAAAACTCTAAGGAAGAATAAAACCAAAATTGTACAAATCTAAATCATTAAGACTGTAAGTAAAATATACACCGTTAATTACCAGATCTTCTCTGCTGAATTCCAAAACCAAGCTGTAAACAAGCTACCATTTCTTACAAACATATAAGGAAGTTGCTAAAATATTAAGGTTGGTATTAGCTGATCCTACAAATCTGTATTTGTCAAACATTGTTTCCTTTTAGTCATTAAACTAAATAAAAATAGAGAGAAATAAAAATTTGGTATGAATGCTAACCAGACCTATAACGGTACAATTATAAAGTTTTAAATCTGTACCTCTGACCATTCTGTGTAGTGCCAACTCCTTAACATGCAGTCACCATGGCAGGGCTCTCTGGCTGGTGGTTTCTGCTGATCAGCACAGTACTTATCATCCACTGGAGCACTGAGTCCTCTTGCAATAGAGTACTTCATGCAGTGGATCTCAATAGACCGATGTCCTGGGCCACACTTTGATGTACAGTCACTTTTGCCAACACTGTGCCACCTACAACAACAAACTGTTGTAGAAAGCTAACTATGTTTTTAAAAATATGACCATAGCAATTAAAGCATTCAGAGAATGTACCAAAAATTATAATGTAAATATAGGTATGCATTTAGGGAACAATAAAACTGTAAACTCTAGCTCATGACTGGAATTTTCAAAGCAATATAAAAGAATTTGACTCATAGGCTTAAAAGAACTTTTTAAATTTAAAGGATCCTTTGTCTTAATCTCCTAGGTGACTTTGAAAAGTTTAAGCTATAATTCTAACTCTTCATCCTCTGAATATTTTAGTGTGGGCTTTCTTGGAGTGCAAAAACACAGGTCTGTTTCAAATTAGTTCCAGTTGTGGAGTAATATTCTGGTGGAAAATGTATTTCACCCAGCAATACAAGTTTTTGTGGCAGAATATATAGAACAGATTCACAATTCCAACAAGAGACTTCACCCTTTACCAATAAAAATTAGGAAAGTACTCCAGTTCTATGTAGAATCAGAGGAACAAATATAATGTATAAAGCTGTTACACCAACAGATTTGAGGAAAACAAGGAGAGATGGGAAGGATGAGGGAGGTAGAGAGGGACGGAGGGACAGAAGATAAAGCAATCTGAATTACTTTGTTTCAATGTCAATCAATAAAAACATATAAGACCACAATAACTCCATCAGTTAGGAACCTTTCTTTACCTTAATTCACACTCTGTATTACACTCCTCAAAGACACTTGGTACAGAGGGTATAAATTCACATCTTTGATCAGACACTACAACATGATCACTTTTACGTATACATGACATTCTTCTTCTTCGAATACCTTGAAAAAGCACCAAAAGAAGTAAATAAAGGGCTAAAATAAAAGTGCCTTATGGATTCCATTCATCATTTAGGCATTTAACTGAGCTATCCCATTAACACAAATTGCTGTATACAGCAGATTCTGAACAAACATGCTGCTTTGTGCAGCTGACTACATTCCAGGTGGAAAACAACTTTTTCCCAGTCACCTTTTCCACCTCCCAGCTGTCCTACAGTGGTCTCACAGGATACCAAATCTCAGGGAACTACAAAAGTGCAACTGGCCATTTACTCATCAGGCTAAGTATTCCAAATGCATCATGTATGTCCTAATTAACTTATTTCCAAACCACCCTGTTAACTTAGATGTTGTGATCCTTTCCCTTAAGGAAGCAGAAAATTTGATCACAGGGTACCCAAAAGATCTGGAGTTCTGGGAGAAGTACCACAGTTGACAGCTGCTCTGCTTCTCTAGCACATGAGCATGTCTACAGCCTGACTCAAAATCAGAAGGAACTCACCACCACATATTTTCAGGCTTTTCTAGCAGCCACTAATAAGAGTGTCAAAAATCTGTGTACATACATTTTTATCACTTTTATATATACACATTTCATAAATGTTGTGGCTTTATTTGTTTACTGGAACAGCCCATAGAGTAACAGTTTAAAACAGTAAAATATATCTTTAAATAGCTTTGTCCCATGTAGAAGATAATCACTGAAAAAAATTTAAAAAGAGAGAAAATGGAAGATACCAGACAAATCAGTGACAATCTGGAAATAGTATAATAGAAGCCTAATACATATTAGTAGACATACAATACCACTTTCTAAGAATGTATTAGATTTTATTCAACCTGTTTTTTTAATAAACTGCTCCTGTATCTCCAAATGTAGGTTTGAATATAGACTCATACTGCATAAGTACTAAGAACAGCAAAAACAAAAATCAGAAGCTTTTCTGTCCTTAAAGGCTCTGTGCACTTAAAGTTTACTGAGGGTAAGAAGTTTCTTCCTTACAAGTAAGGGTGAAAAGTCAGAGAACTTTAGATTAATCCCTTCCTAAATGTCATCAGGTCTTTGGTTCTGGTGAAAAAAAAACTTCACAGTACCTTGGCACACCCTGCTGCAGTCTTGCCAGGGTCCATAAGGATCCCATGTGAACAGATCACTTCCATCTTCTATTGGGATATTGAATGAATAACGCACATCAGGGTTGTACAAATTCCCTACACACAAAACCTTGATTGAGATAAAATGATAGCTGTTTTTCAGTGAACTTGAACATAAAATTACAAGCATAATGATCATGTAGGAAATTTTCAAACTAATGAAAAAAGTAAACAAGCACCTGTAAGGTTAGTTCTTCTTCAATTCTATCAGTGCTGTTAATTCGTTCTATTGTATTGTTTGAACCACTGTACTCAAAAATGGCTCCATGTATATTGATTTCTCTTTTTGACATGCTTACAACAAAATTTCCATTCAAGATAAAATTTCCGTGGGTATCTGATAAAGCTGTGAAATAAAATATTGGAAATCTATTTAGTTAGAAGGTTCTATCAATAAAATCTCATGTATCTCAAAAAAAACATGTAGCTTTATTTTACTCCATGTAAAAAGTTGTATCAAACAGTTTCAAATTAATGAATTCAATCCTAATCATCAGTAACTTTCACCTGAGCAGTTGTCATGGATTTTCTCAGCCATGGATTGTCTCTGCTTTATACTAATTTAATAATATTTGTTCTGCTGAAGGGCTGACTGCAGTCATTACTTTTAAATTTGGTTAGGTTCTGCTAGTGTAGAAGGAAACAATAATTATCAGTATTTCTGCTCTATTCTACAGCCCACATTCTTGTATTTGCTACAGCTACTTCTAGTGAAGTGAGTATTAAAAGTAAACTTGAAAATAAAAATAAATTATTAAGCATTTATGATAGTAATTTAATACAATGACCAATTTGCAATAATAAAGATGAATGACTAGGTAATTTTTTTAATTTGTAGTACAATTTTACCTAATACAGTAATTCAGGCATTACTACATTTGAAATGTCAATGAGTGAGGGTTACTATTTTGTGTCCTGTGAGCTACATGTGTAACAACTGGGCAACAGGTGACAAGAGAAACATTTTGACAGTTCTGAAGTTTGTTGGCTAGGATGACAACAGAAGAAGAGACAGCAGGTAAATATGCTTCAGTATTTTTTCCAGGCACTTCAGATACAACGTAACTACTGTGAAATAGAAGAACCAAGATTTTTGGTAGATGTAATTCTTTGTTACCTACACACACTTGCAAAACTATCAGCATGTAATGACCTTTATACTCTTTATGTCCCAGACATGATAGAAAAAGAGAAATATGAGACAACTGGTAAGTTTGCTGATGGTCAGATTGCTTGTTCATAAATGAAGTGTATGCTTCCAAGATTTAAAATAAGAAATACTTGCATTATTCCTGAGTTCTCTTGTAGCATCTCAATTAACATTGTGACAATACAGTAAAAAAATTGACAAAATGATGCAAGGTGCTGTAATTCTTATTCTCTGACAAATGAACACACTAATCTAAGAATTAGAAAACTTAACAATATCTCATTGATATTTTCTGAAAACTAGTATCTACAGAGAGATTCAGGCAAATGAAGATACAAAATAATTAGATATTTCCTCCGCAGTCTTTATCAGACTTCTCATAATATACATCCAGTACAGATCTCTATAAAGAGCAAAACATCTATCCATCAATGTTGTACACAAGAGGTTTTTACCAAGGTAGTTGTCATCTTCTGGTCTCCCTGAGTAGCTGTGCTGTTGAATATCAATGTTTGTTGCTCCTTTAGGAATATTTACTACAACGTTGTAACCTGCAAGGTAATTATTCACAAATTAATTAGATACAAAAACAGTCAAATACTAGTAAATATGAAAATTCATTTTAACTTCATTCACAAAACCCTACCATACAGCAGAGACTACCAATGCTGAATGCTTTCACGCGTTAGGTTCTTTTATCAGAAATGTGACTTCAATTCTTTATGACTAACATGAGTTCAGCCCACTCAGAAAAATCTCTAGAGAGCAGCACTACTCTAAAAAACAGTCAACTATAATAAGAGGGACTAAGGAAACACTGTGACTCCTCAAAATTTAACCACAAAACTTTTACAGAAATCTGAGTTAGTCCCTTAACTCCATTCCCTTTTTATACAATTGAGGCAGCTTTTCTCTCACAAGAGTATTTCAAGATAGCACGCTAGAGAATGAATTTTAAATACCAAAATATCACAGTGTTGCAGGCCATATGCATAGGTAGATATAGCTGTTAAACTAGCCATGCCTGATCCACCTTCTCCTGCTTGAAATGTTGAGCACACACCCTTCAAAATATAAACGCTTCACAAATGAGTCATCATTTCTTGTAATATCTCCAAGTGCTATTATGGTAGCCTTGTCATCAGGTAACAAATAAGGTGCATCGAGATCTATGTTTTAAAAATGTCACTTTGCACATAAACATGGGTTAAAAAATCCAAACGTTTCTCACAGATGCTTATCACAAATTCAGAAGGATACTTGTGGCTGAGAAAAACTGAGTAGGGCAAACATTGGAAACAAATAGTAAGTACAAACATTCAATCTGAAATATTAATATAAATTTTGTTAATTTTTCCACTTATTTAACTGTATTTCACAGTATTACTGTGACTTAACTTCAGTTGATACACCTCTGTGGATAAAAATTTAAATGGCAACATCCTTTTCGTTTTGTACGGGGTTTGACTGAGATAGAGTTAATTTTCTTCACAGTAGCTGGTATGGGGCTGTGTTTTGGATTTGGATTTGTGCTGGAAAATGTTGATAATTCAGGGACATTCTAGTTATTGCTGAGCAGAGCTTACACAGAGTCAAGGCCTTTTCTGCCTCTCACCCCACCTCACCAGTGAGGAGGCTGGGGGTGCACAAGGAGTTGTAAGGGGGCACAGATGGACCCCTGCTGACCACAAGGATATCCCAGACCATACGGCATTATGCTGGACATACAAAGCTGGGGAAAGATGGAAGGGGGGATGTTCAAAGTGATGGCATTTGTCTTCCCAATTCACTGTTATGCATGATGGAGCTCTGCTTTCCTGGCTGGACACCTGCCTGCCTATGGGAAGTGGTGAACAAATTCTTGCCTTGTTTTCTGTGCAGAGCTTTTGCTTTACGTATTAAACTGTCTTTATCTGAAACCATGACTTTTTCACTTTTGTTCTTCCATTTCTCTTCCCCATCCCACTGGGAGGCAGTGAGTGAGTGACTGGCTGTGTGGTTCCAGTTGGGGTTAAGCCATGAAAAATTTAATAATTCATTAACTTCCAAGTGCTTTTAATCTATTAAAACTATGCCATGCATTTAAATGAAGATTAAATCTAATTACAGGTCCATCACATTTACCAGCTGGGGGCAGCAGTGCAATTGCAAATTGACAAGCTGCATGCTCTGGATAAATACACAGTCTGGTCAATCTTTCAACATACTGGGAAGAAAACCAAAAATACAGTTAAAAAAGCTCCTTATCTCACACACTGAAGACCTTGTGGTAATAGAATGAAAGAAGACAATATATGGGAGGAAACTACAAACAAACTGCATAGCATGTTGTCAAGGATACACAAAGATAATAAATAACATACTAGGACACTGAGAATGACCACTGTCCAGGAAATCCTCAGATACTCTAATTTGATGCAATAATAATAGCCAACATAGTAATAATGTGTACATAATTAGATTACCATCTCCTAAAATGAAAGCCAAATAAATTAGTATTTCACTGTAATGAATTTTTGATTATTGCTTCACTGCTGTTTACACAGTTACTGACAACATCATAACTGCAAGAATATAAGCCTGCACCACAGGCTGCTATTGTCAATTTCAAATTTGCCTTAGTAAAATGACTCACTTCTGTTTGAAAGGGAACCAAATTAAGTTAAAAGGAAAAGATCAAGTACACATTGGCATACTTAGCTTGTGATCCTAATTCAGATTTTTTTTCTGAAAATAACATTTCCTCAGACAATGCCTTCATTAGCCTAGGGATGTCTTAGATGTCCCATGGATGCTGGAGTTTCTGTGACCAGCTGAGTACAACTTCTTGTTTGTATGACTGTATTCCTACTTGAGCACACCTGAGTAATAATACCAAATGTTCAGCGGTATTATCTTTTATATGCTATAATTTCAAGAACTTGAACATAATTTAAAATGTGTAACTAACTATAAAACCAAATAATAACTGAAGGTTTTCCTCATCCCAAAACATGGGTGTTTTTTTCCCCTCCAACTTCAATTTGAAGCAAGTAAGTGTGTGACAATGGAAAGTCATTAAATAGCAGAGAGTGACAGTCTCAACCATAATTGCATAATGGCAGTTTCACATTATGGTCACTTGACTTGTAACAAATGTATGTGTGACAAAATTCATGTGCTATCTATAAGCCACTTCTTAGGACAGATACAAGAAAAAATACATGCATTTGTATGGGAAGGGTAGCTGTATAATTTCAGATTTTTGATAATTTTTGATTGGTGTGACCCCTCTGCCAGGGGAAAAGAAAATCCAACAGGATACTTGGCATACTTTCCTCTTCAGCAGCAATCCCTTTGTTCTATGAAGATCCTATTTGGCAGCTCTCCAGGTATCATTTTCACTTCGCCTGTGGTCTCTTTCAACCAGTGAAGTGGCATGAAGAAGCCTCCAGGCTGATATTAAGTCTGCTGCAGACTTGTGTCCTCATGTTCTATGCTCTAACTACTTAACTGCGCTGCTACACACATACAATAGTCTCTCCATACTTCCCAGAAAAGACTACATATGGCAAAGCTATCAGTAGCTCTATTAGAGAAATTAAATCAAATAAATAGGAAATACCAGGATTATTCAGAAGTTTTTCATTCACTACCTGTCAATGAGGAGGAAAAACCATAAATATTGTTAGCCCTGTTCTCTGGAAGGAGAAGGCTCACATTTCACAGACTATATTTTTCACTCTAGGAGAAAAGGAACCTCATCAGCTGCTCACAACACAAACTTCTTGCTATCTCTTTACAGAACCAAAATGAGACATTGGAATATGTCCTTCAGCTGCAAGTTTCAGATAAGAGAATGCAAAGTACAAAGTAGGAAGCATTCTTTTTTTTAAAGTACTTTTACCCTCCTTATTTCTCTTATTCTTGTCTTTTGCTCAGACCTTTGAGCAGATTGAATTTTTTTTTTCACTTGAATGGGTTAGTATGTCACAGTGTTTGCCTCTGAATCCTTGAGAGGGAGTGTGACTGAAAATCAAAGACATTTTTTGCTGATAGAGGCCCTAAAGGACATACTGAAATCCTGCTTCCTTATATGTAAAGAACGATTTCTAAGCCATACTGAAGTGTGCATTAAGACTAAAAAAGAGACAAAACAAACATACCATAATGAGCACTGTTGAAAGTACCTGCAAGTGTCTTACATGAAGAATTATCACCACCACAGATTCCACATTTGTCTCTCCTTGCCTTCGAATTCAAAACGTGATCACAGCCTGCTTGCTACAAAAAATAAAAATAATAAAAATAAAGAAGTCCTGTGTCACTTAGCTCAATGGAAAACAATGAAAATAAATAATGTAAGCTTCCCACTATCCCAACATATTCTTGTTTACTGTAGATATCTAGTCTTCCTTGGCAATTCAGTAACAGCTTTTAATGGTTTTGGATTCTGCAATGTGAGGGCAAAACATAACGGTGCAATCAAAACACACTTAATACATCAAGAATTGTGTAAGAATACATAACGTAAGTAAAGATTTTGTATTAAAAAATCAACATAGTATATAAATTTTAATTTATATTTACATGAAAAGTCTTGGAATCCTAAAAGCAGTATGTATGTGTACATGGTCGCCAATTCATTTAAAGTCTGTCATTACTGCAAAAGAAGCAAAGGAATATGCATAGACTATGCTGGTTAAACTAACATAAGCACCATTTTTGTTTATGCATCTTTACTTAAACTTCCAGGGATTTTTTTGAACTATGAGAAACAGGACAATTCTCTGGCATTTCCTCTTTATTCAACAGTATAAAAATAAGCTATATTTTCTCCTCATCTTGAATTTACACAGTTTCACTGCAATCAGCAAAACCAGGCTTGACAAGAAAGTCTTGAATTGTTAAAATATAGCACCTTGCTTCACCCAACAAAATCTTATAGCAATGCAATAGTTGCTATTAAGCTGAATTGATTCAAGAGTCAGTTCCTCCTGATTTTACAATAAAATAATAATTACATAATCTATCTATCCTTGGAATTTCTACTATTTACTTCTTTGGTAGCAGAAATACAATGTTAATAATCACACAGCATGCTTCTTTCTTCCCTTTATGCTAATTTTGGATCAGTTTCTCACTGCTCACTTGGACAATATTAACATTTTTACATATGAGGCTTAATGAGCCAAGACTGTGGATCTTCAGATTCAACTATATTCTTCACTTAATTGCCTCCATTTCTAGCTTTTTAGTTTGATAGGTAATAAAATTAGCTTAAGCAAAGTCAGAACATTGTATTTTCAGTAATGTTTATTTGTATTAATATTTAATATCTACTTTACCACCTGTAAAAATTTATTTTAATAATTAATAAGTTTAGATTTAAATACCCTGCATAAGCCTTGAACACAAAGGTCATTGGTTTCTGTTCCACAGGGAGTACCATCAGCAACTCTGTCCTTCAGCTGATAGTAGGAAGTTGTTCCAGAAACTCGGCAAAAAAGTTTACAGCGATCTTTCATAGAAACTGGAAAGAAAATCCAAAAGGTTTCTTGTCTGTTTTAAAACTTTATTTAAAGTAACATTTTCATTGTATTAATTGAAAAGATTCATAATTACTTACTACCACTGTATTTTGGAAGCCAGCGAACAGCAGAGGTAAGACCATTGATATTAAAATGTTTGCCATCAAATTCAGAGCACTGTTGTTCCCGAAAATCTTTTTTGCCTTTTGGACACGAATCAGTATTACATGACCGAAATTTCATCCTGCGACCAACACAGTACTTGCCTCCATTTCTTGGCCTAAAAAAAGGGTAAATGTAAAACACAGTCATTTTCTAAAATTGCTGTTTTCCATGAAAAGTGGTCCCAGCCACTGATCTAAAGGGGAAAATCTCACACAGCACTCTGTCAGCTGTTACAGAATTACACACACACACTCTCAACTTCTATTGCACTGTGCATTCATTTATACCCAGAATAAACCCAATCCTTGTAGAATACTATTGCTGAGGTAGGTGGTACTCTCCCTACTGATGTTTATTTATGCATTATTATTTTTGCTTCTCTTACAGCTATAACTATTTTGCTTGGGAAAAAGCATTAATAATTGTAATGCTTTTATTAATTTAGCTGAGATTGTAGTCCTATTTTTAAATAAGCAGCACTTCTCTTAGTAATTTGAAATTATTATTTTACATAGTGACAAAGAAAGACAATTAAGAGCTGGCACAGTCTTTTCTGTAGTCCTAATACTGGTTTCACTTTGGGGATAAAAAGAATAAAAATGGAAAATTGCGGGAAATACCCCATTTACTGTAACGTCTAAAATACATTTTAACAGCTATAAACCCTGACATAAAATAATTTAGTATTAGTATGTTTTGGGGGAAGAAAAAAATAATAAATCAACAGTATATTGATACTATCAATAACTACAGACTGAAAGAGGCTTATCTAATGGCAATCTAGTCTACTGCCTCTTACTCATCAGAGAAAATAAAATAACCGAGGGCCATTTGACTGAAGTTCATTTATTCTACTGATAATATCAAGCTGATATGACTTCCTAGAAAAACCCTGAATCTACTCAGGCACCAGCTGTGGTTCTGCATCTGGACAAGTTAAGGGTAAAACTCTCCTTAACTTTTATTACAGAGAACAAAACCCACACAGAACTATTCAGCCAGTGTAATTTTCTAGTTATGAAAGTAAGTTTTAAATGACTCTGCTATAACCAGAGCTCCTTGTGGGATGTTACTGGTGGTGATGTTGTGGAAAAGGCTTAAATCAAAGCAAATCAAGTTTTCACTAAAGAGATTAGCAAGGAATACATATATTTATTTTTGCAGTTCTTACTCCAAAGAAAGTATCTAATGTTTAAAGAAACCTCAACACTTAGAGTAAACGTAGAAAAAAAGATCCCTACAAATGGAGTTTTTAAACATCTACAAGAATGGATAATATTGTTGAAAGACGAGAGTAATCTAAAAGTCCTCTGTATATTAGTCTATAGACTAATCTCTTTCCAAACATGGCTTAAACAAGCATTTTTTCACTGGTGCTTCAAACTAATTTGCACACAATACCTCCATTTTATTTTGAACGAATCCATAATTTCTTAATGTCCTCATTATGCACTAATGTAAAACACCATAAAAAACATACTCTGGTCGATTACACAGCCTGGTGCTGCTCTTGATTCCACCTCCACAAGTTCGTGAACACGAGCTATAAGGTCCCCATGGTCCCCATTCTCCATCTACAGGACGCAGCTCCATTTCTCTGCTTACACAAATTCCATGGCGGCAGTGCTGCACCGTTGACAAACAAAATTAAATTTATAATTCAAGCAAAAGCTTACTGTATATTTTAGGCACAAAAAGAGCAAAATTTAAGAGCTCACTGTTCTTATCTGGATCTGGATATTTTCTAAAATGCCCAATTTCCTTTAAAATAACTTACCCAGTAGTCATGTTTTTAAAAATGCTGTCTAGAGTTCTTTGATCTCTAGGAAATCTACTGGATGCTGAATATCTATATCTATATATATATACAACTCTTGTCATTTTATCCAAATATCTCTAAAAGATCTTGAATTCCTGATATGTTTTCATGCATAAACTTCAAAAATATAACTGTCTTTTATGTATGAGATTTTTCAGTTTAATTTGGAATTTATGCTGATACAAAAAGTGAAAAGTTATAACAAACCACCAAGAAAATCAGGATGTTGTGAACATCTCAAAAGCTAACTAGTTAGTGGGATTGTTTGGGAAAAGTAGACAAGCATTTAAGACCTTGATTATGTAAAGCAAGATGATGCTTTAGATTCATTCTTGAACTCAGACTTCCACACCTACAACAAAAGGTGTGAAATGTTTTATTTATATTTCACCAATTTTTTTTATTTACTACTAATTTAACAAAGCTATTGCCATTAAAATGGAATTAATAGTTATATTTTAAAAATCCTAATAGTTAAAGAAATAATAATTCTTAGAGCAAGATAGTACATTGCAATGCCTATTCTGTTACTTTAGATCTTATTCATGGTCAAGAACTACCTATTTCCAACTAAAAATTTACATAAAGAAGGAATTTTCATTTCATCTGCTGGGATTAACATTATTAAGAAGACAAATATTGCAAGATTATTTTTTGTTGTCATGTCAGTTATGAGACTTCACCACACCATAACTGTAAACTATTATTATTTATAGAAAGTAATTACCATTTTTTTCCAGAGGCTTCAATCTCTTGCTGCTAAGTATTTGCTATCCCTGTTCCTGAATGTAAATATGTATCCACTTCAGTGGTTATTCAATACGTAAATGACTAAGAAGTCTAAATGAGAATCTTATGATTGGTGCATGTGTGACATTTTCCAAAGAACCTACAGGAATTACCAGCACTAATCCTACTGATGACTTATGGCAGTTGGAATTCTAATTCACTTGCGTCCTTTAAAAAATCCCATGTAGTACATTTGATCACAGCATAGTGGAATAGTTTACATACTAGAGTTTACATACATAGACTATTTACAAGATACTATAATTTCAGCACTATACATCCTGCTGACTTTAGGATAATGTGTCAACTTTGTCCTTGACTCCTTGTGAGGAATCAAGGACTGCCCACATCTGGAGACAAGACACTGGCCAGGACTAAATCCATGGGGTCAGTGTTCATAGGTAACAGAGAGAATTCTTTATTTTAGATGCCTGTTTCCAGACTCAGGATTAGACTGGTCACTAATTGGGTTTGTTGTCAGGAGGGATTTTCCTACCCGTATTGACAGGGAGTGGCTCATTCCATCTTTCCCTGCAGTAAATACAGTATATGTACCAGTCACTAGAATCATCAGAGCAGGTTATATCAACTCAATTGCTTGTTATTTCTGAAGCTTAGGCTTTGCATCTCTGCAAGACAAAACAGCCTTGAATTACCTTAAATCTAAAACAATTTTGATAAATAAAGTCTCCTGCACATAAAACAATTTAAGAACCTATGATACACAAAAGATAAAATAATTCAAGTATTACACCCGTTTTTCTACAATTAATCTAAATTTTACACTGATTTTCTCAAGAGTTATTACAAATTTATTGTAGAAACTATAAATATACATAAATTTTGCTGAACACACAAAAATTGTGTGAAATCTTTCTGAATATAGCTGACTAGCATAAAACTCAAATCTTGTTCAGTGATTTTATCCCTCCCTAAAATATTTCCTAGATGCTATTTTTTCCGAATTAGTATATGCTTTTGTTATATTGATACTTATGCTATCAACCATTTTGGTCTAAAAACAGGAATTTGCAGCAGAATCAGATTCTCTTTTCAGGCTTCTGCTTGAGTTCCTAATCCAATTTGATTATAAAATTGCCTGCCTGCATAATTTCTCATCACACCAACCCTTGCATATAGGCCATAGCTTTTAAGCTCTGAATGCCTTCCCCTAAAAATATGATAATTTCAGGTGATTCTCAAACCCAAAGCAAACACAGAACAAAAGCTAAGTCTTGGCATATAACTGTGTAAGTGATCCAGCCAATTGGCCAGATCATCACTTACTTGATGCTAAGGCTAATACTTTAACTTAAAACCAAAAAGACACCAGTATTTCACTGTATATCTTTGTATGAATTCTCACTGGAGTGTTTACTGTTTGTATTAATTTTTTTCAAGATGGCCTCAGGGTACCTTTACATCGAAACCTTCTATATTCTAACATCAAATCCCTAGCAATCAAAGGCAGACTTTCTATGGAGTGCAGCCATAAGGTAAATGAGGAATATTAAGAACTTGCCTTTCCAAGAACTGTCCTTGACATCTTAGGAAATAGTATTTTACATTATAGGCTGAAGAGTCTAAATCCCCCTTCACAAAATTAATACTGCATTCTAATACAGGACAGTGACCTAGCATTTAGGTTCTTCTTCCATCCAGAACAACATTGACCATAACTTGAAGGGAGATTTCAAGAAAAGAGTCGTAAAATGAAATTTTATATCCACAACAGTATTATTTTGATACATAAAAATGCAAAGCACAAGTTCACATCTGGTATTCTAATAGCTTATTCAAGAAAGTTGTCTCAGCTATTATTCTGCTGCATTCCTACAGAAGCAACATGATGAAGTCACAGTAGAAAATTCCAGCACAAGACACGTTCCAGATGTTCCTCTGTGCTTGCCTGAATCATTGCTTCACTGAGCATACTATGATATAAAGAGCTTTCATAAATGTAAATATAATTGCTAACAATTTTTTCCTACATTTTTATGGCAAATACAACATATGGATCATGTAAAGTGGGTATCACACGTAATGCCAAACATACAGATTGCAGTAAGTGGCAATGCTGCTCTAGACAAGATCAACAGTTGGTTTTCTATCAAAAAACCTAAAAATTCTGACCCAAGTGCAAATCAAATTATTATATCTTTAGAGATGACAGGAAGGGTTAATGGTTTAAATTTGGAATCAATAAACTTACGGATACCCAAATTTATTGTTATTAATAATCTGCTTATAATAAGCACTTTGAATCTTTCCTATGGACTAACCCTATGACTTGATAAATTGATTTTCCATGCTTCCAATTTATCTCTTACTGAACTTGATAAATTTCCAGGAAAGCAACCTTGAAAGAAATTATTAAAGCATTACTTGCCAGGCTATGCTCGATTTTGACTGAATCAAGGAAAGTGGTAGATGCGTGCAGAACAGAACTAGAGCTCCTCTGAAATCAGCACTTCCCACACACCCTGGAAAAAGACTCCAAGTTCACTCTTACTGCCTGTATTTTCCAGGCAGCCCCCAGAGGTAAACATGGTTTTTGAAGATCTTGAGCAAAGACACGCTGATGCTCAGTGTCTGAGAACATAATTTCATGCATGGGAGCCCCATGCAGCCTTACAGCAAAAGAGCAGCTTTTCCTGAGCCTGTTTCCAGACACCAACATGTTTTCATGGATATTACTGGTAGCTGCTGGTACTTCTAAAAGGAAACAAGATGACTGAACACTTCAGTATGAAGAGAAAATGAGAAGGACAAAGTGTTGCAAAAGTGAACACCATAGTCTGTATTTTGCCTGTCAAATATCAATTCTATTGTTCTGATTTTTTTTTTTTTGCATTATAAAATAGAATCCAAACAGTGCCCTGAGAATGACTGTGAATAGCACAGATTCTCAGACAAGTCTACATTTATTACCCAAATGACATTATCTACAAAACCCACAATACTTGAATTTTTTTAATGTCTTCCATTTTTTCTAGCAAAAAAATCTGCATACTTTATTTCTCCCTTGAAATTTTTATTTTTTCTGAAATTATATCTCAGTTAAAATTAAATCCCAGTTTACAGAAAAAATTTATGGTTTGAGCCCATGTTTTACTCTGTTCTTATAGCTCAAAAGATATGCTGCTGCTTTCCAGATGTTGAACATATTCTCCTATCACCCAATTCTGATAAAATCCATCTGATTTTTTTTTTTAATACTTACTTCACATATATACACACAAAATGATTTATTCTTTCAGATTAAGTATCTTCATGTATTGCATTCACGAGGTAGTCAAGCTGTGCAATGATTTTTAGAAGTAATCAATAAATGAGTAGTAATCTACAACTGAAGAACTGCAAACATACTTCAGAACTAGACGGGTACTTCTTTTACTGTTCAAAGCAATTCTCCATTGCTCTCCATCCCCATTCTCAGTCATCCCCATATCCCTATCTTTTACATCAAAAGGACTAGGATGAAATCTTAATTTACTTGATAGCAATTCTAGATATTTTTAGATGTTAGCTCAATATACATTTTATACCTGCAGTGAACAGAATTGATCAACATGTCTTAAAACACAGAAAGGCACATGCTTTCCAATCAAACTGTTACTTGTATCATGTGAATTCCTTCTTGCTGTTAAACAGATTTTTCCAAACTTCTGTGACATTTAGTTTTTTTCAATGTTTAAGTAGCTAACTGCCATTATGTAGAACACTGGGATATCCCCAGGACATGGAAAAGTTTGGGTCAGAATCACATAGCTACCTCTTACCTCTCCATTCCAATCAATGGAGCAATCAATGGAATATGGGCATATTTCTATATTCATCAGTAAACCAGGAAGGATCAGAGTGTAACCCTTTGAAATGCCTCAAAAAATAATTATAGACCACTCACACTTTATTGGGTATTTTTGCTGCTACTTTCATCATATTAAAGACTTGTTCTGAGAATGCTAGTCCTAGAAGATAGATGGTTTCAACAACTTTTCTTCCTTGGAGGTCGGGGGTTTTTTGGCTCAGATGTGCATCACTAACTCCAGCTGTTAGAGCAGTGTATACATCAAGATCCACTGATCAGACACATGATGTTTGAAATCTGAGCTTAAAAAGTTGATACTAAAATAACAAATGCCTTAAAGGGATCTTGTCTGTATCCATCACAGCAATAATGTCGCAAATGCCAAATATAAATTGATTTACCCTGATGGAAAATATTAATTACTATTACTAGTCACGTCTTATGCCCATTAACATCAGCAACAACTTGCAGACTGAGCTTGAAAAGAGCTGTCCCTTAGTCAGGAACAGATGACAATTTGTCAGATTAATTAATAGCTGTTCTTTCTTACATTTTTCAGAGGTAATGACTGTAATTAGCTCTTTACTTCCTAGAGAAAAATGGTTTCACTGCACTAATTACATAAAATAGGTTTTTGTATTCTTATATAAAAGAAATCCTCTGATGTTGGCAAATTAGAGTCAATTTAACTGAAGATTACACATGAACTTTACATAAAAGATGAACTTCTTTTCTGATGAGTGACTGACTGAAAAATGGGTTAAACACTGTAACATCAACAGCACACATGGGCTACAATCAAGCAAAGCTTCCACTGCAACCTTCAAGTAACTTTTTCTAATCTTGCAAGACAGAAAGAAGCTATTTGAGACAGTCTGCCCACTACATTTGTTACCCATTAAGACACTATGTTCAAATTCCTCACTAATACTGATGTACCAAACACAGTTTAAATGTTTTGGGGGAAATTTAGAAATAACGGAGTGAAATGTAGCAGCCTATTACACAAAGAAATTAAACTAGAGTTTTTAATCATCTTTGAAAATATAAAATTATATTAAAAAAAATTAACATTGCTCCCACCACCCCTGAAGCTGCCAAAACACACTACTATTTAAAAGCAGCTCAACATAATAAACCACTCATACTTAAGAAAATCACTGTCATACCTGAGCATGTAAAAAATCTCAAAAATATTTATTCTCACAATACCCTGACAAGTAAGAAAACACTTGTTTGCTTGTGGTGAAGTGAGACATGAAGAAGCCAAATACTAGACCAGTAAAGAACTTCAGCATTTAATTTCTGTTCACTTCCCAAACTACATGCAAATCCAAAACTAAAAGCCTCAAATCATCATTGGAAACTGGATACAACTAGTTTCCACCACTACTTCTGTTTGTGTCAAGGTTCTGTAAGTGCCTTGATTATATTTATTAACTAGATATTCATGACCCTTATGGACAGCCCAAGCAAGGTTATATTGTCCAAGTTTACAGATCAAGATCTGCATTCAAACACAACTTGCAAATGAGGAAGCTGTGAGCTGCACCCTCATCACCCAAACACTCTTTACCAAATAAACCAATGAGCAGAATACAGGAAACGCATCTTCAAGCGGCCAGGCAATCTTACACATTAGGGTCTAAGTGAGAAGTGCTCCTGTTTTTAGTACTGAACAGATCCAAGTATCCTGAATTATGTTACAGTAGGCAAGACAGAAAATTAACTTCCTGAAGTGGGTGAAAAGGTAGTGACATTCTTTTGTATTTTCTCTGAAACAGATACTAAACAAATACAAATAACTACTGAGACTAGATGCTAATCAAAGACTCCCTCTTTCAAAAAAAGCATACACCTGTACCTAAGTGACTCATACCTCATTTGTTCTGGTTCAATAAACAGTCTCAACAAGACAAACTGGGGGAAACATGCTTTAGGGATGTCCCATTTCAGATAATTCAACTCTGAACACTACCAATCAGGAAAAAAACAACTTATTTTGCATGAGTTGAACTTTTCAAACAGAAGGAAAGATGTCAACTTTCCCCTGACTTCTTTCACCTATCTTTAAACAGCATGGCATCTGTAAACTTTAATAATTACTCTGAACAGACAAACTGTGGCTTTTTATGTCATAACATTACAGAACTAAGAAACTGCAGGTAAAATCTGGTAGACACTCTTCACACAATCAGTATTCTACAGGCACAGTATTGTCACACAGCAAGCGCTGATCTTTCTTACTTCATCCAAAGTTGCGAGAAACAAATCAAGGCTTACCATTCCTACGCCACAAACTGTTCCATCAGCCAAAGGCATGTGCTGAGTACGACAGCCCTTGTGAACACCTTCTGTGCTTGTGCACCATAAGCGTTTGCATTGTTTCTAAAAAGAAAACCAGATTACTTTTGTTGCACCTGCAATACCATTTTAGAAATTAATAGTGATATTTGTATTTTCTCACACAGTGCAGGCTTCGTGTATGTTCTTGTACTACCATTTTTCTCAGATAAAACCCCAGAAAACCAAAATAGATTTTGCATAAGGCCAAGCAGGAATGTGGAATATTTGAAACTGATCCAATCAGATTAATAGATAACTTCATTTTCTATTTCAGTAGAAAATCTAATTTAAAAATATGTAAGAGGTTACAGTTAATACTACGCAGCACAGTTTCTGTATCATACCCCAGAAAGAGATTCTTAACTGAATTTAACAAGAATTAAATACACTGACTAGAAAATTAAGCAGAAAGCCTCTTTTTCAAATTACTAAAAGACTCTTAACAGACAAATAACCCTCATGGATTAAAATATTTAAAAAGCAATCTTCAGTAACACCATCTTCAGGTCTTTGAAGCCTCCTTTTCCTTTCCGATAATATTCTTATAAATTTTGATTCCTCCAAAACAAAATTTCACCTCACCGAAAGCTCCACTTAATTCAATATTCCACTTAATTTAAATGTTCTTCTTTAAACAGTTCCAACAAGACATACAATACTGGTAGAGGTGTTTTACAAGTTCGTCCAAAATCTAACTCTACATGACATCCTGACAGCAATAATAAAGTCATAATGTTGTATTTGTGTTTATATTGCAATGGACACATTAAGTTTTCAAAATACAACTAAAGTTTCAATATTAATCTAGTCAGGTTTTCTTGCCATATCTCAGTTTTGTATACAAAATATACCGTGTCAGGCACAAAAACATTTTTTGACTCTGACAAAGTAGAGGTAATCTACATTTTGCAACACACATTTAGAACAAATGTTTGAGATAGCATATTTATTTTTACATTGTAAATTTCTAAAAAATATTAAAAGAAGTAGAGAAGTCAGACCTGCTAATGTAAGATATGACTTAAAATGTGAAAACATTTGCAAGAAGTGTTAAAATAATTCCCTTTCAGTTGTTGCAGGAAACCTTAGTTTATGCAGCTTTAGATATTTTAAAGGAATTATCATGTTCACAGGTATGGAAATCAAAATGAATGCATTCTACTTTTTGTTGCTATAGATTTCTCACATGTGAAATTGCAATGCTGTCTACTGAACTATTCCCCCTTCAAAATAATATAATCTAAAATGTCACTTGTTTCAGGATAAAATTATTCTCAAACCAGTAATTTTCAGTGATTTGTCAGTACAGATTAAGAACGATTTTGTCTGTTTGGTTTTCACTCACCAGGTAAGGGCATACTTGTGACCCAATACCAAACGTAAGCTCACACTGCTTGTTGACATCATACATTGACCCAGGCAGCTGAGAGGAAAGATCATATATTCCTCCACTAGGTTTGTCTAGGAGGCATTCACCATAACCAGTACTGTGGTAAAACAGGAACAAAATGTGAATAAATCACTCCTAATTCATTGGGAACCTTCTCACTACTCCCATAACACTTACACTTGAAACAGTTATCTCAGTGGAGTTATGGGTTTGCATGCCTACTTGCCTACATAATGACTTTAATTGAAATTAATGAATAATGAAATTAAGCAGGTCACTTGATTTTCCTTTTAAATATTTTACATTTAGATCCACCAAACAAAACTAAGTTGATTTTCTTTCTGGCTGATATTTCTCATTTTTAAAAAAAAAGAAAAAGAAAAATGGTACTAGCTAAATTACACTCATCACTTATTTTTTACATAAAAACTTTAGAAAATAAAGGGTGCCTATTCTAACCTACTAAAATAATACGAAAGGTATTTTCAAAAAACAATACCACTGCACTAAAAAAAAAAATCTTCAAAGCTTTGCATGTTCAGTGCAACTTTAACGAAGTCATAAATCATCGGAAGAGTAAAATACATGTATTTTTCTGGAGGACTGAGGCCCTACAAGTCAGTGGTTAAACCTAAGTACAACACAAAAACTCTATTTAAGCAATACCTTTAAAATACTTCTCAGAAATAAATGAAATTGGGAAGAAAACAAACAAACAAACAAACAAAAAAAAAACCCCACTCCAAACCATAGCCTTATATTGACACTCACTCAAGAAATTCAGTGATATATTTTTGACTGCATTTTGACCAGGTCCATGGACTTGTATGATAATTTAAAGTTGGAGCCATCACATGATATTGATTTTTAATTCCAGCTTCTTTACATTTAAAACTATCATCATGAGGCACATTAAACCTGAAAAAAAAAAAAAAAAAAAGCAAAACAGATAAACTCCAAAATAAACTCAGCAGTAATTAACTGAAACTCTCTTTGCTGTAGAAGCAAATGCTCAAGTTTGAAGTTTAAAAATACCTTAAAATTTAATGGGACTCACTTAATACATCTATCTTAATACATCTATCTGACATTATAAGAATAGGTATCTTTGAAAAGCCTTATGTAATTATCTCCTTATCCAAATGCCCCTAGTTATGTAGTGCTGGTTACAGGAAGAATTTTACAATTAACATAATTCTTTAGCTTACCAGAGAAATTCCAGTGTTTTAGGAGTATGCCACTTTAAAGGAACGACCCATCTCCTCAACTGGATATACAGGCCATGGCTGTTCTGTCCACAACATGCAACCCCAATACTCACACCACAACTCTTACTATTCAGTAACAAGAACTACAGAGCACATCACTGTCATACTTATTGCAACTAACACATCATCTTATTTTATCATCTCCCTTCAAGTATCATGACAAACAACACGTGTCTAAGTGAACTTGCAGGCACATGAAAATGAACAAGCTAGCTACTGAGCTCTGTAACGTCGTTACCTACACTGTGGTATGCTCATGGAGCTAGAGTATAGCACCTTTCTGCCATCACTGATGAGGTATGCTTCAAAAAATAAAATGCTGTCATCTCCTCTTATTTTTCAGTGTAAAGTATTTCTCTTTGTGTTACTCTACTGTATTCTGAAAGGATCAAACACAAGGAAGAATATTTCTGTGTTATATTAACAATTGTCTTTTCTTAAAGGTAAATTACCTAATAGGGCTAGAATGCAGCTGGAGTTAACAGGACTATATTATACTATCTAGATATGTCCCAGTGTCCCAACCAGTTCATATGACAAAAGGACAGAAATCATCTCTTTGGACAGTTTTTCCTAAAATTCAAGATACCAACCAAGTTATAAAATTCACAATTTCTGTATCTGTCTCACTGCAAGGGGCAAAAATAATGACTCTTCTAAAAGGACACATGAGACTGCGCCCTCCTAGAAATGCAAAGCCCATCACTTAAAATTGGTCATATTTAAAAGGAAATTAGAAAAAAAAAAATTACCTACCAGGAAATAGGTACTTACACATGTCCAAGCTCATGTGCTATAGTAAAAGCAGCACTCAATCCATTTTCTTCACTTACAGAACAGCTGCGTAGTGGGTCGCACATTGTACCTAGCTCTGCTAAACCTGCAAAATTGAATCCTTATATAAAAGCTTAAGAGAATGAATTTTCATGTAGTGCCATGTATTACATATTATACTATGGCGCTCAAGTTGGAAGTTGTGCCTCAAGTATGCAGCAAATTTACACAAAACAAACAACCCCCGGGCACCAAAGTACATGCCAGGAGAGAACAGCAATAAGAAATGAGAAACCATTATTTTTGTCTGTGTGGCTTGAATTTTGTATCTACTTTCTGACTTATTGCTAACAGATTTTTCTCCCTACAGTGATATTCTCATATATTTTCTGTTATAAAATCATACTGATGAAAAAAAGAATAACTCACCAAGAGTATCACACTTCTCTCTAGCTCTGCAGATATCTTCCCTTGAAGGAAAAAAATTATTTCAAATCATTACAGCATATAAAAGAATATTTTTAATTGCTATACTAGTTATAGCAATTGCAAATCTGATTCTCAATTTTTAATGTTACAGGCCATTCAAAAAATTTGTATTCTTGTGAAAAAAGTAATTTAAATTCACCAGACTAAGCTCACAGTACTGCTTTTTATCTAGAATGCAATGAATAAAAATTTATTATATTCTTTCTCTACAAAGCAGATGGTGGATCAAGTATGAATGAATGCTGAAAAACATGCAAATTGCAGTATACTTGAAACTTGAACACTGAGGGGAAAAATTAGTGAAAAGGAAGAGTGAAAACAAGACTATTCCAATGAATGAACATCAGAACCCTCACTGAGGTGATTAGTATACAGGAAAAATACATACTGATATTTATGTGCTTTCCATTTTAAACTTTTGATGGTTCTGATTATATCAGTGCTATCAGGAGCTGACTGTCATTGCATCCTTCAGCTGACTTCATTATGTACAACACTCCATCCCTATCACGTATATGTACTATAGCTAAAGACTTAATTTCCTTGCAACAATTTCAGGTTTAATTAATTTCTATCATCTTTAATGGAAGGATCATCAGATGCTTATCTATCAACATAGCAATGTCAGAGCAATTGCTCACATATTGATAATCAATATGTGGCTTGTGAAGTGCAAGATAGTATTATTCACTTGAATAAATAATGTCCATGAAATGGTTAAAAGCTGATATCGTAAAAGCAAAACTAAAGCATTTGTCTAGCTGAGTAATTGTGGCTATTTTAGATACTGTACCTAGTGATGAGAACAGCAGTATCGTGATGAGTAGGGTGAGTATCATCTAAAGTGTTTTGTGCTTGCTGCCATAGGCAAAAATTACGAAGAGTGGTAGCTGCATTAAAAGTGATAGCTGGTCCTTCCTAAGCAAAAAATGGCCAAAAACATCAAGTAAGGGCTTTAATATTCATGTACTTGCACTTACTGCATTTTCATTTCTGCTGCTGATCTGCAAAGTAACGTCAGCAGGACACCACATCAGAATTCCCTCAGCAGATTTGTTTGAAGGATCAGATCTGAATTCAGCTACAAGTCATCAGTCATAAGAACCCCTTATTCTAAACAATGTATGTGAGCATTTACCATTTATTAAATACTAGAAAAATACAGTGACAAGACGTTTATGATAAATAAATATAAAACCCATGTATTTGAAAAGCATGTACTTCTTACAATCTTAAAATATTACAGCTGTTAGGGCTGAAAGCCTTCCATCAAAACCCTCTATAAAAACTGTCATTTTTCGGTCATGTTTCCACGAGCATAACCACACTTCAGGTAGGTCTGCCATAAGCTTTCACATACTGTCTGATTTATGTCAAGATAGGTCAACTGGACGTGCTAATAGAGAGACAGGAAAACACAGGCATTAAATACAGGCCCTGAAGTTAAGCTTGCATTTGACATGTAGTTTCCTATTTTATAACAAAATCACATAGTTAAAGAAAATATTTTGTATTTAAACTTAAAAAATTTAAAGTTTGTAATTACAATGCAAATTCATGCATTTTGTTTCTTATATAAGAATGAAATATTTTAAATATTTCTTTTTCTTACCTGCTCATTGTGAATTACAATTAATTTAACAATAACTATATTTATAAGATTTCCAATAGTTGAATCTTTATAGATCGCTGCAACCTAAAGAGAAAAAAAGATTATTAGATTATTAAACTCATCTGGTAAACCATATCTCTTTTAATGAAACAAACAAATTACCAAAGAAAACTAAGCCACTATGCAATAGGTATGTCATGCATCCAACTGTACCTTCTACCCAAGGACATCATGACAAAAAAATAGAGTTGCTCAGTTTTTAATACCCAAATAGCTTAAATTTGATATTCATTTCCAAACATACAGACACCATGTTGAAATGATAATGTAAAAAGTATACTTATTATACACTGTTTATTGATAAATATCAAAGAAATAAAAAAAGTAACTCTACTGTGCCTGTGAGGCATAAGCTGGTTTATGTGGGTGATTTGTAGAATTAATGCCTAAAATATTAGAGAGTTTTAAAAAGCAACTTTGAACGAGTAAGTTTTTGCCTTGCTTTAAATGGAGGCTGGACTGAGTTGTAAAACTGCATTGAAAATACACGACACACACAAAGTATCTTTCCTCACCCATAAAATTTGTATTTATATACCCAACAGGCATTTTTATACATAGTTTTGAAGACAGATAGTAAAAATCATGAGTCAATTCCATACACCAAAGTGAACTACTTTGAAAGTTATTCGTCATAAAAGCAGTAAAAAAGTTTAGACATTCTCAGTAACAGCTTCAGATATCTCATCCATATGAATTTTGGCTTAAAGCAGTTGTTAAATGACAGCCTTATGTAAATAAGAGTTGCCACCAAACACAGAAGTACTGGCTTTCCTCCCTTCAAGCTTTTGCTAAGGCTGCAAGGCTACAAAGGAGATGAAGGAACTGATCCAGCTGCAAAAAAGCTTTTTATGATCATGTTATACTGATCAATATGATGTCATTTCTGGTGCAGTCTCCAACACAAGTGCTGACAGAGGAAAAGGGGAAGAAGAACAGACTTCTTTCAAAAGACTTTTCAGCCACTTGAACTGGCTCAAATTGTTTGTGAAACCACAGCCTTGTAGTATATAAATTCTCTTTACCTCAGATCAAGTAATCCTGCTAAAACTTGGAACTGGCAGAGCACTGGCTCCCAGCTCATGCCCCACCTTTCTCTAAACTGAAAAGAACACAACATGCAGCACTGTCCTTCATTCTTTTGTTGACAAACAACCTGCAAGTAGAGGATTCAGTAAGGGTAGGGAAGGAGCCAGAGTTTCAGAACCCATCTGGAGAACACATTTCAGAGCAGTACAGCTATTGTTTGCTTCTTTCCATTTAGACTCCTTTCTTGGATGCTAACCAGCAAGTATCAAAATATTTTTAGGTGGGAATGAGGAACATGTCTCAAATACTCCCTGAAGAGCTGAATCCATTGGGCATGGACAAACTCAGAATCCTTCATAAAAGAAAATGTATCTGAAATGCTCAAGCACAATTAGGCAGAACTTGAATGGAATAAACTACTATTTTTCTAATATCAAAATTACCACAATCAAGCCCATAACTCGTTCTTATACTTTAAGATCCACTTTCACAAACTTAGAAAGGATATTTCTGGATATTTATCCTTCCCACAGTCAAAGTATGTTCTTGTAGGAACCACTGTTTTACAATAATACAACACAATTATCACATTCATCTCAGCTCATGTAACTAACAGTGAGCAAATTTCTTCAACAGTCAATTGAGAAGGAGAAGAGATGAACTGTTCTGTAGACATGACTACCTAAAGATGTGTATTTAAACATATATTTTAATACAAGACAGTAAGACTAGTGTTTTTATTTCTTCATCCCTTTGCTCTGGAAGGAGACGTGATGTCTAATTTTCAGATGTATGAGGCTAAGGTAGATTAATTCCAGCCCAGTTCTTTCAAGTTTTTCAAGAATACCATATGAAGATGGGTTCATATGGTATTCCAAAATCATGTCAGAGAGGAATCTGAAATGAGATCTGTGAGGATCTCTGGCTTATTCCAAGGATTGGAAGATGCTTGTTCCAAGAATTTATTCTCATACCATTTAAGCTGATGTAAGAGCCACTTACAACTGAGAATTTGTTACAGCATAAACCTACACAACAAGATTACCTGTGTATAGCATTAACAGAGACATCTTTCACTAGACATTGTTGCTGCATTTGGCCTTGTAGACCTTCATGAGATTTACACAGGTCCACTCCTCAAGCCTGTCAAGGTCACTCTGCATGGCATCCCTTCCCTCATGCAACTCAACTGAATCAATGAGCTTGCTGTCATCTGCAAACTTGATGAGGGTGCACACAATTCCACTGTCAGTGTCATCGATGAAGGTATTAAAATGTATTGATCTCAATACAGACCCCTGAGGGACACCACTCATTACTGATTTCCATTTGGACATTGACCCACTGATGATAACTCTTTGGACTGGCCATTCAGTCAACTTCTTATCTATCTAACCGTCCATGCATCAAACCCATATCTTTCTACTCTACTGGCCAGATTGTAGTGGGGGACTGTTATCAAAGGCTTTACAGATGACCAGATAGAGCTTTTTCCTTGTCCCTGAAGCAGTTATTCCATACAGTGCCACTAGATTAGTCATAAACATCTCTTAATTAACTTGCAAATTGGTCTAGTAATGTCTGAAGCTCTGAAACTCAGGAAAGAGATACATTTCATTGGCTGTCAAGAAAAGAGCATGCAAGTCATCTGAGACAGTGACATAATCAACAAAAAACAACACAAGATTTGTCCAGTACTGTACAGCCATATATCAGGTCAAACAGGCAAAGAGATTGAGAACTGAATGGGAGAGTTAACTAGGTTCAGCTAACACCAAATAATACCTGAGTGCCTAAAATGTGACTTTCAATCTTCAGTGCAATATTAGCCTTAAGTTTCTTAAATGCCTGCTCTACTATAGTAGAGATAATTTCTGACCCTGGGCGATTAGAATGATCCAGCCAAGGAGCCGAGGCTTCTTGTAACTAAAATTTAGCAGTTCTAGTTCATGCTTGCAGTAGTACTTACACTGTAGTTGATGGATCTTCCCTCATATACATTAATAGTCCCATGAAAAATATCTTTTACTGTTGCGCAAGTGCTTTCTGTTGAGGTTATCCTAACAAAATCTGGAAACATAGAGGAGGCAAAGAAACCAACACAAAACACAGAGTCAAGAGTCCTCCTTCCAGCCTGCTGATCCAATGTGCATTTAAAATATTTGAGCAAAAGTATATCTTCAAAGCCCAATACTAGTTACTCATACCCCAGAGGAGATGCATTAGACTGAGTAAAGTATATGAGAGAAGAATATCTCATTCCTGAGAGAATCTGTTGCAGGACTTTCAACACCGTATCTATCACCATCTGAATGATCTACTGCTTATCTCTCTAGAGAATAGCTGAGGACTGAAATAATGTCATGTAGATGCCAGAAGTCAGCAGTTCCTGCCAAAATCTGAATCATACCTGTTTCCAGTATGAGCGAAAGTAAGTTCATGCTAAACATAAAATAACACTGTTCTCATTAACTTTATGTTTGAGTCAAAGTATAGATCCTTTGCTTCATGAGCACTTTCATGACCTCCAAACATTTAGTTATTACTACTATTTCCAAAAAAATCAAAGAGCAGGACTCTATGCTGATAACAAGATGCCCTTACCAGGGAAGCTCAGTATATTCTCACCCTGATTGAACATATGTGTGAAGAGAAATATCCTGAGAGCTGGTAACTACAAACCAAACTTGAAGATTTACCTAAGGAACTGGGCAGACTAAAATAATCCACTGAGACTTGAAATGATAGCATGATGCAGGGAGCTATACAAGATCTGGAATATATGATTCTTACTTTTAGTGAAAAAAAAATTAAGGGGTAAGTACTCCCTCCTCCTATATTCTAAGGATACCTCTCTCAATCTTCTCTTATTGGAAGCATTAATGAAAAAGGATGATGAAATGGGATAGGAATTTAATAGAATACACAATTTCTTTACAATTTCCAGATCTACTTGCTTTACAGTGATCTAAATACAGGCTTCAGAGAAGTAGGAGGTAATAGCCAAGACAAAGTGAAATTAGTTTCAAGAGATTTTTCAAATTCTTAAAACCAGCCTCTGCACCAGAGTACAGCAACAAAGAAGGGGAAAATATATATTAATGAAACTAGTTACCCTTTAGTGGAAGGATCACAGCTTTTATTTTCACGGAATTCTCAAAGATTAAGTCAGACCTTGTTATCACCGCAGCTGTGGCTGCCAATTGACTGGAAGCAACTTGGTCACAAAGTTTAGTTTCTCTGGACATCCCTGTTGCAACTGTCCATTAAAGTGTGACTGTGAATAGTGGCAAAATACCCTATTTAGAAAAGGTGCTAATAAACAAGCAAGTACACCAAATTGGATAGGACTTGTTCTTTTTCTCCTTCCTTTTTTTTTCCCCCCTAAATCTTGTATCACAAGACTTCATTTTCTTTCCTCTTATATGTTACACACAACCATGGTACCAAGAAAATATAGGCATTCATATCCCCTGAAAAAAACATTGTATCACTTCACAGCTTGTATATCGTTTGCAGGCTCCAAAACCTCTTATTATGCATCACCGCAGTGCTGAAAGGATGTAAGACATATAGGATCTGGGAGATTTCTCCTTCACCTTTCCCAGTGTCATACTGGTTCTATCATATATTTCATAAGACCCAAAAATTGTCTGAAGTAATGAGAAATATGAGTAGTTACTGCTTCAATAAAAGCACCATGTTATTTCTGTTGGTGCTACTCCTATTGTGTTGCAGACATATTTCTGTACAAAACTGGCTTCCACAAGTGGATCCTTATGGAAGCAGAGACTTCTCATGCAAATTTGCACAAGTATACCTATGCCTCAGACTTACCATTTTTTTCCCCTATAAGTTTTAGGTCATCTGCTGTCCCCTCACCCAAGTCCTCTTCAATCTACTATCCCCTTAGTTAACCAAGTAGAGGTTCCACATGACACCTAGTGGAGTGTTCTAGTGGAGTCAAAAGGAAAAAAATGCACTCTTTTTAAAGGCTGAGTTGCCTTGTATGTTGGTTTTGGCTGGGGTAGAACTGTCTTCATAGTGGCTAGTCTGGGGCTGTGTTTTGGATTTGTGATGAACACAGGGTTGATAATATAGAGATGTTTTTGTTATTGCTGAGCAGGGCTTACACAGAGCCAAAGGCCTTTCCTGCTTTTCTTACAGTCTTGCTGGGGAGCAGACTGGGGGTGCCTGAGAGGTTGGGAGGAAACACAGCCAGGCCAGGTGACCCAAACTGACCAAAAGGAGATTCCAGGCCATGTGATATCATTCTCAGTATATACAGTGGGAGGAAGGAGGAAGAAAAGGGTGATGTTTGGAGTGATGGCATTTGTCTTCCCCAGCAGCCATTACATGGGATGGGGCCCTGCTCTCCTGAATATGGCTGAGCATCTGCCTGCCCATAGGAAGCAGTGAATTAATTCTTTGCTTTCCCTATTGAACCATCTTTATCTCAAGCCACAACTTTCTAGCTTTTACCCTTCCAATTCTCTCCCTGATCCTGGTGGTGGGGGAGTGAGCAAACAGTTGTGTGCGGCTTGGTTGCCAGCTGGGGTAAAATCATGACACCCTGTCAGGAATGCCTGTGTTCTGTCTTATCTCTAACTTCTGACTGAGGTGGGTGTAAAGATATCCCTTTAATATTGCAATAACTCAGAAAATGGTAATAGTAATGATCATCACTACATACAACTGTTCAATGAAAATATGTACCACAGTTATAATCAGGTCATATCAAATTTCGTCATGTACAGCACAATGTCAATGAATCATTCCTTTTAGAATCTAAAAGAAACTACATTAAAAGATCATTTCACAAGAGACAATCATAGCCAGGCTTCTCTAGTTGTTAGACCCTACTCAGAGAAAGACATGAGTGTTGCTTGGCAACACGTGTCCTTATTCTCCTTGTTCCTGTTCTTATTATATGAGATGGGTCTCAGGTAGCTTAAAGGAAGGCCTTTGTCATAACTAAACAGTACCAAGACTTCACCTTAGAAATAGCCCTTGAACCGTGGACTACTGAAGAGAAAGTCATAGAGACAAGCACTTGTCTAATCATCGAATGACTAGTAAATGACAACCACCACCTAGATAAAAACAGGAATAAATAGTACTAACAGCTGTGAAGTGTAAAGATAGGCAAGTACGTGCCTGCCTACATACTGTAAAATAGAATCACTTAGGTAGGAAAAGACCCTTAAAATCACTGAGTTCAACCACACACTGCCAAGTCCACTACAAAACCCCATCCCCTAAGTCGCACATCTGCACACCTTTTCATTGCCTCCGCAGATGGTGACTCCACCGTCTCCCAGGGCAGCCTGCTACAATGCGTCACAACTGCTTCCATGATGTAATTTTTTCTAAACCTTCCTGGTGCAGCTTGAGACCATTTTCCCTGGTCCTTCACTTGTTACTTGGAAGACAAAACTGACCCCCAACACACTACAATCTCCTGACAGGTAGTTGTAGAAAGTGATAAGGTTCGCCTTGAGCTGCCTTTTTCCCAGGCTAAAGATCCCCAGCTCCCTCAGCCATTCCTCATGACTTGTGCTCCAGACCCTTCACCAGCCTTGTTGCCCTTCTCTGGCCATGCTCCAGTACCTCAATGTCTTTCGTGGAGTGAAGGACCCAAAAGTGAACACAGCACTTGAGGTGCAGCCTCACCAGTGCTGAGTACAGTGGGACAATCACTGCCCTGGTCCTGCTGGCTACATTATTTCTAACACAAGACAGGATGTCATTTGCCCTCTTGGCTACCTTGGCATACTAATACCTCTGTATTAGATAGAGGATCTCAAGATGTAGTGAGGTATCATTATGACATTTAATATACAGGCACCCTGGAGTTGCAATACAAGGAGTCACAATTAAAAAAATAGTGGGCTTTTGTACCCCTACAGATACCCATATGTCAAGATAACTAAGTAGGCTAGCTCAGAGAATCCATATGAATGATACTTTGAAAATAATTGTTTCCAGTTATGTATATTCATTGGTGCATACACAAATACCCACTTTCATTTTAACCATGTCAAATGCACATCTCATGGGGTTTTTATACACACAGAAGAAACATAATAAGGTATATTCTCGGCTTATGCCAAGAAAAAAATGCCTTGTGCTGGCTTTCCAGATTTTACTGGATAAAAGATAAAAAAGCACTGAACATTCCTGTAGCATTAGTACTAACACATTGATCTGAATGAAAAAGGGGCAAAATAGAACCTCAGTAGTCTAAGGAACAGATACAAAAACCAATATGCTAATCCCTAAATGCTGAATATACCAATATTCATTGCCTTTCAGATGGCAGCCATACAAATTAAATTATTGACCTACAAACTATTTAAGTCTACTGCCTATTTTTAAATTATGACTATAGGCAGAATCAGTAACACCAAACATTCTTAAAGGCCAGGATGCATTGATGTTTTCCTAGTGTGTTATGGAAAGATGAACTGTTACCTATTGTATAGTATGAACCGGAAAGAAAGTATAAAAACATTCTTTAAATTCACCCCATACATATCAAGATAATATAATTTGTCCGGTTTTAATGATGGAGGCAGCACATAGGTGCATACAATCGTTCCACATAGAAAATATTTCATGATCAATGCTGATGATGATGTGTCACAATGGGGAAGAAAAGTATAAACAAGACTATTAGTAGAACATTTTTTTGCTGTTAAGATCTACTACTCACTACCTTCCATTTCACATGTTAGTAAATGATGGTAGCCACAAAACTTTACTAAAGTGACAGTAACTGTTTCAAGGTACTTGGATGGCAGCTTGATTTGCACAGATCTGAAAGACTACACAAAGAACAAAACAAGAGTCAAAGCCATTTATGGGCATTCCAAATCAGGAACCTGTCTTGATGAAAAATCAAAACCAGGTTTTAACACCATATTATAGCAGTACTGTTTACCATGATACAACACCACTTTATGGTTTTGCAGTCTCACTGCAAGTTAAATGCTCTAAATTGATGTTGTCTCAATCCTCTCCTTGAATACAGAGCAGCCCCCCTCCCATGCTCCATCTTTAGCACTCACATGACTAGGCAGGCAGCCAAGTTCACAATCTGAGCTGGCCATCATAGCCCTACCACAAGTGGTTTTACATATCATGATTTCTTTTCTTGCTTCAAGCAGACTAAGAACAGACCAAGTCATTTTTTTACAATCAAACCAACTAGATAAGCAGTATAGTACTTAAAAGTATGTCAATAATCAGGTACTTGGTTTAGAAAATTAGGATAGAACCTCAAAATATCACATGGAACCAAATTTGAAGCAGTTTTGAATTTTACAATAAACTCCAGTGTTTTAATGCATTACTTCCATTGCTAAGATCAAGTCTTCTTGTTTGGGGCTTTGAACTTTAAAAACGTAGTCTAAGATGAAGTCCTCCAGTTACTAAATCTATTAAGGCAGTGCCTACTGCCTGCTCTGCTGATACAATGCTTGGAGGAACAAGTAGAAACAGTGCAAGTTAAGCAATTACAGTATTCTTTATTATTTTATTGTTTCACTGTAAATAATGCCACTCTTTACTGTATTTCAAAACAAAGTTTTTCATAAAAAACTATGGCAAAGGTATTCCTTCTATCTTGAAGTACATATTTCAATCAGAACAAGTAAGTATTTCCAAGACATAATGTAAATAATGTAAATACTCATATTGCCAATATTTATGCAGTTTTAAAGAAATGAGAAAATACATTCCAGTTCCAGTTCAATGGGATTACTTGCATGCTGAGAGCTAAGCCTTTTCAGGTTGAATTGGATGAGTGACAAGACACTTAAAACCCTAAAAATATTTAGCAGTATATTCCAGTTCTTATTTTCCACTCATAAAACAGCAGCAAGTTTACTTTCATGGCTTTGTTGATGCTAAAAAAAGCTCTAAAGAAAATAAAAGAAAAATGGGCCAGGATTTCAAAGGTTCTTCTGGGAGCTAGATGTCTAAGTTCCATTAAAATTTAATGCGATTTATAGGCTTAAAGTTTTTAGGTTTCTTTAAAATCCAAGCCAGGACTGAATAACCTTAAAAGTTTCAGAATTATTACAAAGTATAATGCTTGATTCACTTAAAATGCCAGCAACCTGACAATTTCCCATAACAGAAGTTGCTTGACGAGACACAAGTACCAGTTAAATTTAATAATCAAAGCTATCTGTATAATGGCAGAAAGGATGAAATTTAGAAGTTTAATTTCTTACCTTTACGGGCAATCAAATAAGACTAATGATGGTTCTGTTTCAAATACTAAGTGGCTGTGGGTCAAGAAATGACCCACCAGCATACTGATAAATTCTAATGCCGGTTACATAGCAAAGAATGGTAGTCATTTGCTTTCCTATCCTTCACATTTTTTTAACTAGTTTACTGAAAAATAACTGTTATGGAGAAGAAGAGACTGAAGGCTGTATATTCATATGCATTATTTGTTTGTCAAATCGTATATGTCAGGACAGGGCTGGACCAAATGACTTCCAGTTGTTCTGTGATTCAAGACATTGCTGAAATGCTTCAAGGAGAAGGGATACGAGCTGGGATATGTATTCTTTGAGGGTGTGTTGGTTTTGCTTTGGTCCAGTTTTTGCCAGTGGGGAGGGTGGGGCCACAAAGATAGCTCCTGTGTGAAGCTTCTTGAAGCTTTCACCATGTCCAGCAGAGCCAATCTTTGATGGCTCTGAAGATGACGGACATGTCACTGGCCAAGGCTGGGCCAAATGGAAATGTTGGTTACACCTCTGTGATAACATTTAAGAAGAAATTAAAACAATGGGTGCACGCACTTCTTTTTAGCCAGAGGAGGAGGAGGAGGTGAGAACATGTGAGGGAAAACAACATGGAGACACCAAGGTCAGGGGAGAAGGTGGAGGAGGAGGTGCTCCTGGTGCCAGAGCCAAGAATCCTCTGCAGGCCATGGTGAGGACTGTGGTGGAGCAAGTTGTCCCCCTGCAGCCCATGGGGCCCACGGAGGATGCTGAGATCCACTCGCAACCCATGGGGCAGTGCCCATGCTGGGGTGGATGCCTGGAGGAGGCTCTGGTCCAGTGGGAGTCCCAGTGGAGAGAGAGGCCTTGCTTCCGAGATGGAACAGCCTGGCCTCTGAGGTCAGTACCCCGTGGACAAGGGACCCCACGCTGCGGCAGTTTTGGGAGGACTGTCTGCCCATGGGGGAGCTCACATTGCAGCAGGTTTGGGAGGGCTGCTGCTTGTGAGATTGGGACCCATGGCTCTGCTAGAGGAAACGACTCCTCTCCCTGAGCAGCGGAAGAAGATCTTGGTGATGAACTGACCTATCCCCTCCCCATGCCTTGTCCCCCTGTGCTGCTGCTGCTGGGGAGAAGGGAGGGGGGTAAGTGGAGAAACAGTGTCTTTGAAGGTCTTATTTTACTTCTCATTTACTCCTCTGTCTCTGTTAGCAATAAATCACTTTGCAACTTTAAGTTCAGCCTTTTTTGCCCCGAGTGCATCTTCTCCTGGTTCCTTATCTCAGCTCATGAGCCCTGTATGTGCTAATTATTTTTCTCTCCTCTGCCCAACTGCGGCAGGGGAGAGAGAGTGAGTAGATGTTGTGGGTGCCTGGCATTTGGCCAGGGTCAAACCACGACAGGGGGAAATGGAGGCAGGGGAAGGAGAGTGTGTGGGATTAACTGGACTGTAAAGAAAATCTTTTAAAATTAAGACCTGAATTTATAATTTTTACATCTGCATTTATAAAAGCTCAACATTGCTAAAAATAATGTCTTAAGAAACTTTTGTTTCAGGATAACCTTCTACATCTATATATATATATATGTATGTGGAATAAGAGCTGCCAAAAGATGCAAGCTATACATCTTAGGTGCTTTAATTTGCTAGCCCCCAAGCTAGATGCAGTTTCATATAAATAAAGCTTACTGAATAGATGTAAGAACAGAAATCGAGAAATAATTACAATGCAGAATATGTTAGTATGCCTTTTCCTAACAGATGGTTCAACACGTCATGGCAAACTTTTTGATTCTAGAGCTTACTGCACTATATTCTGAATCAATACAAATAATGACTTTTGTTTCAAGAAAGAATTTACCATACAAAGATCACAAATAAATGATGCCAACTCAAAGTCTGACCCATATTAATCTGAAATTTCTTGAAAATTTGAAAAACTAGGATTACTGTAACCAAGCATTTCTTTATTTCCCTATGCCATTTAACATCTGTCTGCTGTAATTAATCCATATGTTTCACTCACTGAAGCCCAAGAATTCTTCTAAAGCAACAGAAAATCAGGAAATGGGTTATATCACTTCACCTACACGCCTTACACTAAATTAAACTGAAAAGATCCATAATCTGAAATTTTGACCCAACTTTTTTATTTATGTTTATGGAAAATCTTTTTTTTTATATACAGAATTTGATCAAAACAGAAGACAGGAAAATAAGAGAAAATAACAGAACAGAAACAATTAAAATTGCTAATACGTAAGAACATACTTACAATTGACATCAGTGTTAGTACATAGTGCTGTAAATTCTGCCCATGGTGACGAACCATTTTGGTGTCAGCTGTGACCATCACTTCTACATATCTTGGATAGGAAAGAAAACGTTTTTTCCTGGAATGTGGATTGCCACCATCCTCTATAGAGAGGTTATTTAAAGCATACTCTAAACTGAGAGACTTCTGTAAAACGCTGCTCCCTTCATTTAAACTGCTGAAGGTTGGATGTACTAAAGTGCTCTTCTTCAACTCTTGCTCTGTAAAGTAAAAAAAGATTTACTGTTGAATGCAGTTGCTAAATGGAAAAAGGCAAAAGGCTGTCCAAAAGAGATAAATTTATATTTATAATCTTATTTCCAAGAGAAACAGAGTAAGAACTAAAAAAATAAAATAAATAAAAATGAAACACAGAAGACTGCAATAGGGACACCATATGAGATATCTTGTATATTATTATATAGTTCTATCATAAATGGACTCTTTGTACAAATTAGTTAAGAGACAGCAATATTACACAGTTCCTAGAATGCAGTATAATCCAAACAGGAAGGCTGGAAGGAGATAACCACTACAGCTAAATCAGTAAAACAAAGAAAGCAAGTTAGTTAAACAAAACACATTTTTACATGCAAACTATTGGCACCAGCAAAACAAATAAAAACAAACTAGGTCCAACTCCTGAATTCAAGTCCCTACTGACTTTTAAATTCACATACCATTATATTTAAATAAATATGGAGTTTAACTTCATAAGCAAGTACACATTAAAAACCTTAAGTGACTTCCATGACAGTTTTGTTAATATTCCTTATGTAGGATCAGGCTCTGAAGGAAATACACAATCTACTCAGATAACTCCAAACTAAGTACTGTAATACTTCCAATTTTACTGCACAGTCCAGCCACCAGAGGCTTCTGATGCCTGATACATAAAAACCAATGCCTTTATCAGTCAGCTTAGCAACAGCTCACATAAAAAATACTTAACAGAGAAGCATATCTGAATTCTCACTACTCTCTAGAACTTAAATAGCTAACTGGACACTTCAGCCCCCTCAGGAGAAACCTCCACTGCCTTTCTGGAAACTAGATTGCCCTCTTAAAAAGTAGCGGCCAAAGGATATATCTCCTAATAATTTTATTCTAATGACTTAGTGACTACAGCACTGACCCAAGAATTCAGAGATCACAATTCTGTCACCCTCAACTTGAGAGGATTCAAATCTATGAATTCCATTATTCAAGGGAAGAGCCCTCATGTATAAACTTTAAACTGTTTTTGAGAGATCCACAGTCTGTCCTCCTTACAGTTAGGGCACAAAACAGCCAGAAAGAAAAACAGTAGAGACAACAGCAAGCACTTTAAAGTTTACTGAGTAATTGTTTAAAAGTCAATCACAAAATAAAGCTATAGTAATTGTGAAACCATTAGCACTAACAATAATGAGGGGAGAACACAGGGACAGGCCTTGAAAAGGAACTAGTTCAAGAGTATCCACGTATACTCTATGGGTTCAGACTGAATTGGATATACTGAAGACAACTGGCTGAAGCAATTTCATAAACACCATCTTTACTAGGTCTCAGAATGTGTCTGAGATTCCAGATACTGTCAAAATGGGAAATAACATTTCTATTTAAAGTGAGAGTTTAAAGATTATCTAAATTTATGGACCAGTCAAGAATAAATCAAATTAATTTTGTTTACAAACACCAGAAATCAACAAGTAGATAGGTAATAGATATCAGATCTACCCAAAACTTATTCTGGCAAACTCTGATGAGCTTCCATGTATTATGGGAAGAGGACTTATGGCTTGAGGAAATGCAACAAATATCCTATCCTGACTTGAGTAAGGCATATATCAGGGTTTCAAAACAATTTTTCATTGGCAAGTTAGTTTTAGAAGAAAACAGTACAAAGTGAAGAAAAGATTGGGCAGACAATTTTAGAATTATCATGGTCCAATTTCAAACTAAAAATATGTACAGAATGCTCTGTCCCTCCATATCCTCTGTCAAGGTTCTCTTACTAGAGAAACTCTCATGATTACAAGTATTGATATACTTTGTTCCTCTGTGAAGAAAGAATATGAATAACCAAGCAAGACTAGCGTTAAAGGAGACACATCTCTTCTTTAGAAGGACAAATATAAAAACATCAAGCTTTTCTTCATGAGCATTTCTACAAGTTCACCCAAAATGACAACCTTTTGTAATTGTTCCAAAATATGAAGAGGGAGACAATCACTACATTCTTAGTGCTTTGAGTCTTTTTCTCACACTAATTTGTTTAGATTAAAGAAAAAAAAACCACAAAACAAGACCTCTAATTTGGTCCTGTACATATTATTTATCATTGGAAAAAAAGGCACATTAATAGGAATATTTGCTTGACATAATGGCTGTTTTCTGGCATTAGTATCTATGGAAAAGCAGAATTCTCAAATAATGTTTCAGAGTATAAAATATATTTTAATAATTTTCCAAAATTAGTAACATTAGTCACCCCAGCTCACTTGGGTCAGCTTTTTTCTTTGTATTATTAAACATCTGGACAGATATTCCTCAAGATGAGTTCCAGCAAAAGTTCCCTGTTCAGACAGGGAACTGATCAGGGAGCTGGTCTTCCCTGCTGGCTCATCTTTCAGTACATAGGGATGGCCTACTCCTGCCCCTCTACAATTTCTTTCTTAAATTATGTCCAGCCTTCCTGGATCCCTTTGTTATTAAGAACTGTTTCCCAAGGATACTTTGAACCAGTGCCCTGAACAGTCCAAAGTCCTCCCTCTGAAAGTCCAAGGCAGAGGTTCTGTTGACCCCTTTCCTTTAACCTTAAATAAAACTAAATATTATTAATATGAAGCATGAATCAATTATTAAAATACTCCTAAGGAGAACCATCTACATTAATGGGTAAGATTAGATTATAATAAATTAATGGGTAATATTAGATACTTCCATTATTAAGGAAGACAGATGTCATGTATTATCTGCTAGACTTGCAGTAAGTTCATTATCTCTTGTGAATATAAGCAACAACTCCTGTGCATCTACTCTTTCAGTGTTTACACATGGGACAATGTAAGTGTAAAAACAAACCCACCCAGAAGTTCTTGCAATATCATGGATTTTTTTTTTTACATGCACATTCTGTCCTATTTTTGAATTTGTCACTGTCACAAAGCAAAAGGAACAGCTGAAAAGCCTATGTGAAAGAAATATATAGGTTCTAATGGAACACTGTGGAGAAAAATTATTTATGAAATTAAATCTTGCCTTTTATTTCTTTATTACATCTGACATTTGAAAAAAGACACAATGAAATTTAAAGTATGACTATACCTGAAACTTCACAAGGTTTATGGTATTTCTGATACTTTTTTTTAAGCTCATCATGCCTGTATATAAGATGTGGTTTGTTATGTTCATCTTCATGTTCACCTCCATCCGCTTTCATCAGAGGTTCTAAAATGTATTCACCATCATGTGCCTTAAAGGTGCCCATCTGAAAGTAAGACAAGTAATTGATTTATTTTCCACTAAAACTACCGATATAAAAATAATTTTCACTGAAATAAAAACTATTTATGATAATATTTTGAAGTTAATGATCATACATATGCATGTGAGACGGGAAACTTCAGTGGAAGCTGGAAAGTAAGGCAAGAGAAGTTTGCTTTCAGAGACTTGCCCCACCAGAATAATTCAGATTACCTTGCATATTAACAATGTATCAAAGGTAACCACTGTAAGAGTTATGAAACTAAGAAGATTATAAAAATAAAGAGAAACTAGGTATAACCAAGCAGGACCAGTTTGGAGCTGTGCAAAGGAGAGCAGAGGCCATTAAGAACTTCAGAACTTTGAGTGCTGTCCAAATTCTGGACTCATTTGGTGCCTTCTGTCCTTAACATAATTTATACAATCTTCTAAAATTGCATTTTCCCCATAGATTAGAAACAGTGTTAGCATGATACTCTTTTTAAAGATTTCTGAAAGGAGTACCAGGCATTCAAAGTTGACAACATTAAAGTGTTTTTCTCCTAGATTCCTTCAACACATGCCCCATCCCTGGCCATCACAAACACACATGGGTAACCATGTAATGGGAACTAAAGTAACTTAATTACTAACAAAAGCACTGGCACATACACAAAGAACAAAAATTAAGCTCCTTTCCCCTAGCCCCCTGCCCTATAATCCTTTCAATTATGAAATCCTAAAACACTCTTCTTTCTCACCGCATTTCTAACCAAATTCATAATTTCCTATGGCTTAAGTACTTCACCTCAGGAGACTATGGGGAGGAAAAAACATGTAAGAATTTCATCAAATTACTTTCAAATTTTTTACAATTTTTCACTTCAGCCAATTAAGCACATCGACTGAGTAAGTACACTGCATCCTGATAGATGTTTTGCCAGTAAGGCATAAGATTGACCCATAAGATAATAGAAATAATCTACATAATATGGTTTAAGAGATTAAATGCACATGTCAACCTTGAAACACAGGATTATAGACAGAGTGGCAGAGCAGGATAAATGAGAACAGAAGCAAGAATAGGGCTTTTTCAAACAACCTACTAAGTCTTTTAAGAACTGCTGCAGACTACCTTAGTGTCCAGAGTACTGTACAGGAATTGTAATATCCTCTTGAATTTGGGATCCTTCTAAGCTGTTACCAGTTGTCTGTGTTTAAGAGTCTGTTAGTCTAACACATGCCTGAAGCCTATCTGCAATCTTGCCTGACACATAACATTATTAAAGCTATTGTCAACAGACTGTGGATGGATCCTCTGCACCACCTTTGCCACAGAATGAAAAAAGTCACAGTTAAACAGTATTTTCATTTCAAGACTGTTTAAATCTAACTCGCAGAAGCACTTTTCCCCCTCAGTTTCATTTAAATTCTTTGCAAGTAGTCTTCATGCTGGACCCTTTATACACTCAGTTTAGCCTTCTCAAATCCAGTGTTTCCAGGGCACGTAATTTGTAGAGGACAGCAGATCGAGCGTACCAAGAACACTATGTGTCTCCCTGGAAAGGGCCTCAGGAAAACTGACATGCCACAGCTTGTCAGTTAGTCTTAAGGCATGACCTTTTGGGTAAATGACAGGGACAGACAAGAATCTGTCACTCAGAGACAAAGCATCAATTCTTGTTGTTAAGATTCATGTTTTATTACACATATTATTAAAGTTCCAGTTAACAAAACATTATAAATCTGACCCCATACTATTTGTCAACACTAACAGGCTAATTAATTCTTTTCTCCTGATATACCATAAACCCTGTTTCTAGATTATAGATATTTAAACTATCTTCTTCTAGATTTAAGCAAGAATTTTATTGTTCCTGCTTTATTTCATACATACAATTTACTTCCCTCCTATTCTTTCAAACAGGTAGAGTAGATATTCTGAATTTGTTTCTTCAGTCGCTTTTCCAACAGACTTGTATATTTTACAAAGGAATGGTTCCAGTTACAACACACAGATTATGAGAACAATACCGCAGAACTACTAAGGAAAGAGTTCATATTACATTTTAAACTAAACTCAACTTCCAGAATATTAGACTTCTACTGGAAAATATTAACTACAAGAACAAGGCTATATTATTTTTGTAAAATTTCATCCTTAAAAAAAAAAAAAAAAAAAAGCCCCAAAGCAAACAAGCAAAAAGCCCCACCCCAAACACTTAAGATACAGGTTTTTGACTGAGTCTCTCTCTTCAAAAAATTCACAAGAACAAACCACAAACTTACAGGCTGAAAAGTTAGAACAGACAGCTGGAAAGGAAGAATCCTGCATTATGACTCATGGCCTCAGAATTATTCTTAGCTTTTTCTTTTAAATCAAAAGATTAACACAAGATAGTACAATCATATCCTTAAGACTGGAGAGTCCACCTTTACAGATACTTGGGATAATCATTTTAGAAAAATTGAATCAAGCTTCCTCTCATTTGCTCACTTTTGGCCCACTGATTCTCACATAGTATCCCAGGATCAATGGCCTGTTTAGATATGGAAGAAATCGCCGAGCAAAAATCTATAATGCAACAAGCTTTTATTCTTTCTTCAATGAAGTCTCTCCTCGTCAACAATGTATCAGTAAAGACGCAATTACTACCACTGAGTAGTTACAAAGGCCTCCCACCAGTAGTCTATGACAAATTTTTGCACATATCAGCTGAAAAAACTCACTGTGTTGTATGTAAGAAAGAGCAAAACTTAAAGAGATGCAAGCAGTGCTCTATCTTAAGAAAGGTATTTGATATTTGTCATTCAAAATTCAAGAAAACATTGAACTTGCAGCCATCCATTCCAATCCTTTAAATTCGCTACGAAAACACATGGTTAGCTCCTCAATTTCCTAATGTATGCATCTACAAAAATTCAGTCACCAGTTACACTGTCTCTTTATAGTCCTCCAGTCAGGAAAGTGATACTTCATGCGGTGACAGATTCTGCTGATACAAATGAAGCTATTGCTGCACCTTGGATGCTCAAGGAAAAGAGCTGTGAGATCCAAATGAAAAATACTTCTGGTAAAACGAAATAAAGAAAAGTCACTTAGATGTACAGAGGCAGACTGCTAAAACAGAAGCCCAAGCATTTGCAGGAAATTAAATCAGAAATGAACTGGATTTACTCATCATCTACAGATGCCTCTCAGATCATCTAACAAGAAATCTGCCTGAAACATTCTCTTTCTGTTCTCAGATAAAGAGATGAAAGTACATTTAAAAGATCTCTTCAGTAGAAGAGGAGCACAAAACTGAAAACAGTCTCTTGCACATCATAAATAAGTGGTCCAAAGAAGGAGTGCTACCCAGAACTATGCATATACACAGATCTGAGAAAACTTATAAGAAAACCCACATGAGAATGCCAAATTATTTTTTTGATTTAAAATATTATGGATGATCTAGGCACTTTATACTAAATCAAGGTTCAGGGGATCAACACAGCTACTCACTATACAGTATGACTTAGTGGTTTAAAGTGGCTTAAAACTGTGTAGTCTTAATCAATATTAACAATATTGCAAGAATTTTAGAAATAAATACTGCAGAATTATGGTTAAAGAATGTACCATGTCCATATACAAAAATTACATCTTTGTCTATAGTTTGTAGAACACATGGAAAACAAGGAATATACAACAAGTTTCAGAAATGAGGAATTAATCTTAATATGACCAACAGCACATTTGGAACGGTTTCATAAAAACTCTAAAAGAACAACCGAAGTTCTGGAAAACCTGGCTCTAAACTGGCAGACTCCCTCCCAGGTAAGCTCCACTCCTGTGCTCAAGTACTTCTCATGCCCTTAAGGCATGGATTTTCAACTCACTTAGAAACCTGCAAGTGGTTTACAGCAAGAACACTTCAGCGGTCAAAGTAAATTACAAAATCCCCTCCGTTTTTTATTATTCTCTTCCCCTCTCCTATCCCTCCCCTCTTATTTATTCAAAGCTCTTGAATCATGTAAGAAGTGTTTCACCTTTTTCTTCCAGCTTCACTGTTACAATATTTTATAATGAAAGACTTAAGAAGCATTTCTTACTTAAAGAAAAAAGTATTAGAGTGATCATGGTACACTGCCAACATCTGGAAAAAGCATTTCTACTAGAAGATAATTCAGATAGAAACACAATAAGAGATAGTAGTTCAAGTTAATGTATTAAGATCAGAGCTAATATATAATAAAATCATAAATAATAATACCAGCTAAGCAGTAGGGAAGAATTATCTAGCAATGAATATTTTCTGGTAGAGCACCTTTTTAGAAGTGATTGAAAGCAATATTACATTTGAAATTCTTAGAAAGGAGCCTAAAATGCTAAAAGTTTGTTATAGGCATCTAATTACATCTTACAAATTCTATGATGCTAAGATTGCATGAGCTGACAGTAATCACACCATTGAAAGTATTCATGGGGCATTCACCTATGCTTGGAAGTGTCCTAATCTGCAAAGACACCTAATAATTGGTTAGATAAAATTTCTTAATTCCAGATTGAAATTTAAGTTCCATGTAAAATGCTTAAAGGGATTTTACCTATTTGTATGTTTAGATTACACCTTACCGTTAACCACAGCACTGGATTCAGTGTCCTTACTGCTAAGCTACTTCCACTCAGGAACAAGGAACATACAGGGAAAAATTATTCTAGCAGGAAGTACAAAATCCAGCACTAGGTACCCTGAGGATTCCTTTGTGAAGCTATTCTAGCCAAGAAAGTCTAGCTGAAGCTTGGTGAAAACTGTATTCCAGGAGCTTCTAAATAAAATTTGCAGCAAAAACAGAGGGGCTAATAGCAGACAACTTGTGAGAATGCTTTTTAACAATATCAAAGCCATCTGGAAACAGCAGAGGGTCATGGAAATTAGCAAGATTCACTGGAGTAAAAGGAAGAGAAAGGGGTAATTTATTTATTTTTACCTTTATATACAATTCACAGTAAACAAGCTAGACAAGTTAACCAACAAAATGCATAACAACATTTTTTTTAATAGATATATACATGGAGATTCCATTACAGAAAGGCAGTTATCCTGCAATACCTGTTGAAACTGGCAAAACAAATTGTATATATACATAAAGGGATTTTCTTGTTTGTTTGGGGGTTACTTCAGGAGAGAGTAGGTTGTTGGCTTTCATTTTTGGTTTTTAGGGGATTTGGTTTTAACACCTAAACTATCATCAAGCTAAGTATTCTGACAGAACACAGATCTAGGGGATCTGTATATTTATCTGGGAGGAAACTTCATCGTATCATCTTGCCTGTCTCAGAAAACGTCAAGAAAATTTACATTTGCAATTTATATGTGTTTAAAGAGAACTTCCTAGTTTTGATGTCTTTAAGTAAATGCCGAACAACCTTTTTCTCTCCCAGGGAGATGAATAGCTCCATACAGTTCTTTTGACCTCATAAGCACCATCACAGGCAGTTATCACTCAAGAGCACACAAGCTATGGTTGGATTTTCACCTTAGTCAGTCACACAGCAAACTACCTTGAGTACTTCTGTCAATATGTGCATTCCCAGAAGGTATTAACTGTTCTCAGTGTCTGGCTTTGCTACCATAATCTTGCCATTTTCTACATGAGAATATGTCTGAAATAGAATGAGAATTGAGACTATTGCAGGTACAGTATCTCATGTGGGAAGCCTATCTATTCCCCAAGAGTATTTTCTGAGATCCATGACAGCTAACTGTTGACTGCCACCTGGGGCTGCAAGCATTAAGTTCAGACCAAAAAAAAAAAAAACCAAAAAAACCAAAAACCAACCAACCAACAATAACAACAACAACAACAAAAAAAAAACAAAACACAACCCCCACCAAAACAAAAAACAAAACAAAAAAAAAACAAAAACAAAAAAACCACCCCACTTGTTTGCACACCAGTAATTTAGCTTTTTAGCTTACCTAATGACAGCAAAGAGCCATATGTTGTCTACTCTGCCCTCCCCTGACACTCCTACCACTCTGTCTCACACTCATGCACAGAAACTCCTGTGTACTTCCTCAAAGTTTAATGAACACGTGTGTGTGTGTGTGTGTGTGTGTCCGTCTGTGTGTGTGTGTGTATACATACACAAATAAAAGTACATCAAAGCTCCTTGGCCTGCTCACAGCATTCCAGCAAATTCACCTGTGTCACATAGACCCAAACAACAAGGCAGTAGTTAAGTACAAGCTGCAGCCATCAAAACAATTTATCTGGCAAACAGAATGTGTCCAAGTAGCCACCAGGAGGAAGGACATGGGCAGAAGGCAGGCCAGCAATGGCTGAGCACCCTCGACATAAAATGCTACATAGGCATGTCCTAGTCTGTCTAAAAGACAATTGCTGAAGAATTGCTGGTGAACAGGTAGACACATACTCAGGTCCTACTGGTTTTGATAAAGCATTTCCTGTGACAGACCTTCAGCTGCACAGTCTGCAACTCCAAGTATTTTCTCCGTTTACGATTGCAATTACTACCTGTATTTGCTGATCTATGCTGGCCCATGTGTGAAGGTATAGTACAGCACCTGCGGAAATATTTTCAGGAAAGGTAGAGATGTAAAGAGCCTGAGGAAAATATACTGGAGAAGTTTCAGGATTTTTAGAACAGCTGTAGCAGGCATCTAAATTGTCTTACTATTTTATAATAAGCCAAAAAGAGAGAACATTTTATCTTAAACTTGCAAACTAAATCCTTTTACTTAAAACCACTTTGTGATGATCAGAGACAGAGCAAAAGGACAGGGTTATAATGGAAGTACTGAAATCTTTCCTGTTTTGCAGATCCAGAGCTGCAGTCTCACCTTATATACATATATGATAAGAGAAACCAGAACTTAGTGGAAGTCTTCACATCACCCAGCGAGTAGCAAGATATTTTAATAGGATTATTTTCCTAGTTTATGATGGAATCAGTACATTAAGAAAAACTGTGAAACCCTGTATGTGCTTTATGGATGCTCATAGCATTATAAATGCAACCTGAATGCTGAAACTATCCTGCCTTCCAGATTTAGAAAGCAACTTTTTTGAAGAGGCACCTTATAAGTCAAAGCATTAACTTACATCAAGGTAGGTATATTTTCCAGTTACAGCTGTTAAAGTTTCTTGGGGAAAAACAATGTAGTTTCACTCATTGAAGTTGCTAGTACTAAGGAGTACAAAACCAGGGAGCAAATATCTGGAGTCTGTTACCTGCACTAGATCTCCACAAGAAACTAGATGCTGGCTATGCTAGCAGTAGCTTCTAGCAAGTTTTTGGGCTTTGGATTATTGGGATTTTTTAGCCAAATAATTAAAAATAATATTTTTTTAAGATGAATTCCAGGACTGCCTACTTTCCCTTAAATAGAGCCACTCCACCCATCCATAGCAGCATAGAGAGCTGTTTTCAGAACCTCTCAGAAAGGTGATTCATTGATCCGTATTAATAAAAAAATAAACACAACCTCCTGTACTGAGGATTGTAAAGATCCACACTTAGGTTCATACTCCTGTCATTCTTCAGAGAAAAGTAAGTCTAATGTGCAGTAAGGGAGTGTTACCAAAGGTCTTCCTTGAGCTGCCAAAGAAGGAACTTGTCACACTCCAAAGCTACATTAGAGCAAAGCAGTCCTGCCTTCCTGGACTGCAGGAAGCTGACAGCTGGCAAATCCATGCAAGAAGAGATTCATATGTACTTTTCTACTCCTAACTTCTGCGAGTCAGTGAGCATGTGAAATTGTTCTACACGCCAGAGACCATACACCCAAAAAAAATGTATTTTTTCCTTCTGTCTTACCTTTCCCTCTCTCACAGTAGTCACATAAAACACCTTTGGCACTTAGGCATTTTTCTAGCTCACAAAAAAGTGATTTTAACTATCCTCAGCATCAGTCAACACTCTCCTAACCCCTATGAAAGAATACCAGGCTTCTCAAAAGACTAAACAAACTGTTTTTATAGCATTCACTCAAGAAAAAAAAAAAAAAAAAAAAAGTTCCTTTCTTTAGATGGGGTCCTGCTAGGAACTGAAGGTGAATTCTAGTTAAAAAAAAGGGAGCTATCATCATTTCTAAGACACTTCATTCGCTGGTATTGATGCCTGAGAATTTTGCCTAGTTTTTACTCTTTATGTATCTGTAACTTGGTGTAGTTCTGTGCTTCTTATAAAACATTAAAAACCTCTGTTTCCATCAGCTTTAGCCAAAACAGTAGAATTCAAGGACACCTTATTGCCCTGGGGCCCCGTAAATATATAAACAGCAAGTAGAGAGAGAGCAGCCTGGGTTGGTTACCATCATCACCTGAGGGTGTGATTGGAGAATTGGGCCAATATGCTAATATGACAAAATTTATAAAAGGTGAAGAGCTCATGACCCAGCATCCATTTTTGGGTGTAGCCCCACAGGGGAGCCCTGCTTACCCTCAATGTACCTTGAATGCCATGAATAAATTCGTCCGCTTTTTATTATAACTTGTCTAGGCTTCTGTTACAGATTACCCAGTTTTAGGCATCAGTATTTGCTTATATTTGTCATTAAATGTGTAAGGCGTATGTTCTCAAAAGTTAAATGACTTTCAAGTATTTGGGGTTTTACCTTTTTGATTTTGATGTCTGGATAACATTTGAAAGGTCTCTTTAGTCTACATGCATCCAGGGACATCCTCAGCAGATCTCATTTCCCGTGTTTGTAGGAAGCTATAACTGACTAATGCAGTAAAAGTAAAAGAATACAGAACTTAAGAAAATAAAATGAAATGAAGCATGAAATCTCATAAATTACTCTAAAAGATGCAAGAATATGCCTGTATGTGATCAGATGTTCAGTTAGGCACCCAGGCCATCACTCCAAATGACCTTCTGCCTTTGATGGATCCCAAAGTTCCCTAATTATACACTCCCTCCATGCAATTACTACAGACTCCCTGCTGACCTTCTAACCTCCCTGTGCCATTTGCACCCCTGAACCCAGGGCATGCTCTGAAATGTAACACAACAAAACTGCATACAGGGTGTCAGGAGCCATTAAGTAATGCTCCATGGGTACTCTGGGTTGTACGTGCTCTTAGCACACGCAGGGAAAGGCTTAACTGAGGGTGAAATGGCAAAGCAGAGCAGAGGGGGAGAAAACACTCAACTTGAAAATGCAAAAAAAGAAAAGGGACTTGAGAAAGAGGAACGAAGCTGTGAATGAATGCAGTCAGACCTCGGGGATAGATGCCTACAGGACAAAGTGAACACAAGTACCTGGTTTCACTTCACATGACTTAGGCACATATCCAGAGCAATATTAAAAATTCCATTGTATACTTCTTGTACCTTTATATTTAAGTACAAGTCATTTTTTAACTCCCAAGTTTTTACAGCATTGGTCAAATATAAGCAATTGCCTTATATATGCAAAGCTGGAAGACAAAATTATACCTAGTAGGTCAAAGCAGTATCTTTTTAAGTTCCATACACTAAGCTCAACTTCAGTGATCCTAAAAAGAGAAGGGATTTTACTTAAAATAAATATAATGCAAGGTTACAGAGCCACTAGTCTGGTTCCTACCAGCTTGCTCACAATAAATAGTATCTTACCTCAGCAGCAGTCACACTTTAAATGTTTGGATGCACTCATGAAACATGGCACCGTTCATTAAAAGACAAATAACTGACTAATGTATTTTTGTAGGTACATTTGTTGAATGCACAAAGCCATGAAATTTTAAAACCTTTGAGAATAAAAACTTTTTTTACCAATTTTTGAGGGTAGCCCCATCTAGGAATGGGGAATGCATTCAGAGAGGACAAGATTCACAGGACAATTCTACTTGGTCTACGGTTTGCTATTTTCACATCCATTCCTCTCCCAACTCAAAAAAAGTTTTCTCCTTTGGTAGTTGCACAAGGGAGAAAACATTTGCTTTGAATCCATAAGGATGAGGAAGAACACTATCTTGAAAGTTCTGAGTCACGTTGGAGGACACTCTGTGCAGTTAAAGGCAAACAGCTGGCTATGACCACCACACAATCCCTCCCTGGCAAAATATAAGCATATCCCACAGAAGTGCAACAGCATCCATGGAAGTTCTGCTTCCTCCTCTGAAAACCTCCACCACTGAGGGGGAGAGCAGACACAACACTGGCTATGCTACATACCCTCCTAGGCTGTGTCTGCCTGGATAGAAGATGAAATGAGAGGTGAGAGAAGGTCCTGAGAGCACCAGGACAGAAAGGTCTTCGCTGGTGGCTTGGACTGGGCACTCTGTCAGCCAGGCAATGATTGAGGACATGAAGAACAGTTGGAAGCTGCAGGGAAAGTTCACACGGCTCATCCAGAAGAGGCCTAATTTAAAGGCACTCAGGGATTTCTGACCATACAAATACATAATACTGTAATGTACCAGTAAGGAGGAGGGGGGAAAGAAACAAGAAGTGAGACATTCGGCTTGTTACAGGGAAGAAGACAGTCTTGTGAAGAAGAATTTGAGAACTGATAAATAAGATAGTTGAAACAACTTTTAACAGCAGTAAGTACATGTTTTGCAGAAAAGTTATTTTCAATGCACATGGTCCCTTCAAGTAATGCAAAGCAACGGTTTACTGGAATAGAATTCAAACAGGCAGCAAAGGTTATGAAAGTAGAAATCTTTAAAACTTCTCATATTTATTCTGCTTAAAGTTTGCCACTATTCTAAATGGCATGGTATTTGAGCATCTATTAAAACATGAAACATGGAAGAAATAAAACAAAAGCAACCATATTTGTGATCCCTCATCTTTCCTACTCCATCTGTGAGTCAGTAAACAGATCAAGGTATTGGGTATAGTTTTGAACTGGGTTTTGGCTAATGTAGGCAAGAACCAACAATGGTTGTTTGTAAAGCAAGATATATAGACAAAACTTAGGATGAATACAGAATTACTGTTTTCAAATGCTTGTTTCTGCAGTAATTTCCAAGGACTATTTGAAGTCTACACACCTCAACCCAAAGACAAGATGGTATATATCCAAATATCCAAGGAGCACAAGAAAGAGGTGTCTCTCTCAAGTACCAGTTATTTCTGGTTCTCTCTTCCATCATGTGTATCACCTTCTTTTAATATACACTAAACAGTCCTAAATGCATGTAACTAATTCCATTCTATTTTCTGTAGGCTACTTGAAAGAGCCTAGTATATGAAGGATTCTTTTGAGGTCTCAAAAATAAGAGCCCTGCACCTTTACTTTCCTGAGTGACCGCAAAAAAAATGGAATAACCTCAACTTAAATTCACATTAATATTTAAAATGCTGTATTTGTACAGTGAGAATGTCACACAACTTGTCCTTGGCATTTCAATAAGTAGCAATACGGTAAAGCACGAGGTACCAGTCTTCACACTTCTAGGCACAAAACTATAAAATTTAGCAACACAGCACAACTTCATAGACAGTTTTCATAGACAGCTGTGTGACACTATTTCTCTATTATCGCTTTGGAAGACATAATAAATGCTATCAAGGGATAAGAACAGAATGTGTGTCATTGGAGCTTTGATTTGTTTGCTCGATTTAGTTCTTAAGAAGTGTTTCACAGTCATGCTCCCACTGAAGTTAGGAAGCTTCCTATTCCATTTTAACAAAAATGTGTTTAGAGAGCACTCCTGTACAGTTATTAAGATATAACATACCTCTACAGCATTGCTGAAAGCTGAGGAAGAAAATGATCAATGCCAGCTCCTCTCTCTCTCATCATCTCAACTACCATTATTCCTCACTCACAACCACGATATCTGTCAAGTTACAAACACATAACTGATGCCAACTGACAGCATCATTTTATGAAATCAATAGCTTACTGTGTTTCTAAGGCATGCTTTTTCCTCTGTTATAATGTTCTTGGTGTCATGAGCTACATCAACCAACTATATCACTGGCCAGAAACACATCCTTTGAAAGTGGCATTTGAACATCCCACCAGAACAGTATCATAATGACTGCACACTGCTGATGCCAAGATATTTCATGACCAGCTACTTGGAGTGATGCCCGAGAATTTCCAACTTAACTCTCCAGCAAAGGCATCCCACTACATGTCTTCCAGCGAGGAGAATATGAATGGAGATAGGAAGCAGTGACCAACGTGCTTACCAAGCCACCACAGATGCTGAAGACAGCCATGTGTGCCTCCTGAGCATTGACATGCCCACGGTAGAAACAGTGGCGCAAGTCAGGGGAGGACTGCTTCTGCGGGGCCCCGATGTGCACCACCGTGTACTGAGCGGCAACGAAGCCTGCATCAGCAGTCAGGTTGAGCTGGAAGACCTGCCCATATGCACTGAGCTGGTAATGTGTTCGGAAAGCAGCGGGCTCCAGCGGTGCCTCCAAGCTCCTCTTCGTCCTTCTGAAGTGATGCGTGTGCGGGAAAGCTTCTCCAAACTCATTCACTCGGACAGGTGTGATGATTTCGTAGGAGGAGAGCTGCTTCACTAAGGTCTCTGCAACAGAAGGCAGGAGGCTCAGCCTGACGCAGCAGCACAGCAGCAACCCCTCGCTGGCATCCGCACGGCTCTTGGCACCGCACTCGTGGCGCCAGCCCGGGGTCCGGTGACAGGCGGGGGGCGGGGGGCTGCCGCCAGCACGCCCGGCGAGACCCCGCGGGGGCCGCCC
>VZRN01004857.1:5574602-5672023 GCA_013397935.1 Dasyornis broadbenti
TTCACAGCGGGCGCGGGCCCGGCCCGCCCCCAGGGCACGAGCCGCCCAATGGCCGAGGGCAGCGCGGCCGCCCCCGGGCTGCACAGGGGTGGCCCGGGGGGCTCGTCCCGGGTGCAGGCGGCGTTCCCGCACGTGAGAGGTGCCGCTCCGGCAGAAATACGGACTTCTGAGAAGCCTGGCATTCCCGTGGGGAACGGCAGAGGCCGCGCCGTGAAATCCAGAGGTGTCAGTGTTCCATAGGCTCAGTGTCACCCACACGCACCCCTCGCCGATCACCTCAGCTCTGGGGTGCAGCCGGTTCCCCACGCAGCTTCTAAGGAAGCGGATGTCTAGGCAGAGCCTGACACCACGGTGTCGAAAGACACGACTTATTCTAGTTCCAGGTCCCCTGCTTGAGTTGTTCTGTCTGCTTGTCCCAGCATTCAGGGAGCCCGGCATCCCTCGAATGGAGCGTGTGAATTATCTTTCTTACTTGAAAGCAGGTTAAGGTGACGATACTTTTCTCTTGAAATGAGGGAATGGGCTAATCAGGCTTTGCGTGAAGCTGTGTAGTACTGGAACTGTAGCCTTCACTGCTAGAGTAAAATCATACGTTCCCTGTCAGAGTCCAGGATCATAGAAGGAATATCTGGATTGTTCCAAAGTATATTGGTATCCAACTTAATCTTGAGAATATTGAGTCTTATTGGCAATACTGAATTTCTTCTTGAATACTCAGAAGATGGAAGTGCTCAGATGCATATTAAACTTTCTCTATGTGGGGTCACTGATAAGCACAGTCATATGAAAAGAAAAAAATATTTGAAATCTGAAGAATTCTGCAAAGTGAAAGCAAGCAGAAAGCTTATGTCTCCAAATAGCGTGAATATCAAAGAAATCAACAAGAAGCAGATCCAAACTATTTCTTTTAAATTGCATACACCAGAGAAGACTGATCATGATAGGTAAACAGAATTCCAGTTCTGAGAACCGGATGTAAGGAAGAATAGAAGGTGGGAGGAGAGAGGTCGATTCTGCCCACCACAGAAGCCTGAAGATATAAGACCCATTTCGGTACCCCAAGATGTTGCAGAAAACACATGGGCAAAGTGGAGTAGAGCAAAAGTAGAACAAAGTTTAAGGATGCGTGCTTTGATTATATTGGCATAAAATGTACAAGCAATAGTAAGACATTAAATTGAGAGAAGCAATTGTTGCACATGCCTCAGATTTCTCCAGCAAATGAGAATTTTCCTATGTCTTGGATCCTGTTTGTTGAAACAGTAATCAGAGTGCAGCAAGTTATCTCCTTCTCAGACAACTTAAATGGTTGCCAGTGATGAAGCAAATTGGCACTACTTCATTAAATGTAAGCAAATATCCACTGATTCAGATGTGATGTTTAACTTGTTTATGACTTGCAAAATAACTTCTTCTAAAAAGAAACAGAAGCACTAAACATCAGGAAAGTCAAAGTTTCAGTGTTCCCAATTCAAGCACAAAGCTTTGTTGTAGACCACTTCAAAGCAAATATAACAAGATTACTCCATTTTTTTAACAATGTATGTATTTTTAGTATTTTAGGAAAGACAACATTCACTGCAAATGCAAACATTTTAAAAGCAATAAAATTACTTTTATTAAATCTCACTTTAATAAAATCTCATGTTTAACTTTCCCTGTATTCTTCATGAGAATGCAGCACCAGCTCTTCTGTGGTAAACATTGAAGGTTTAGCTCTCCCTGACGATTGACTGTTTAGAACAATTTAAAATTGACAACCTTCATTTAGATTGACAGATGTTCCAGTAACTCCTGTCAGTGCCATGGAAAAAAACCAGTGCCAGCTAAGCTACCTTTTTTCCAAATTTGCAACTGATAAAAAACGTAAATTTCCAAGAATGAATCTGGTGATTCAGACAATGTGAGGCCTGACAGTTTAACACCTTTTTATAGCAGCCACTATTCCTTCAAAAACCACCGAGGCTCTACAGGTATTAGGCACAAGTCTGACTTTCAAATGCAGGATGGGTTTGCTGTGCAGGAGCAAAGGGCAATAAGGCGAGGGGTTAAGGCAGTTCTAGCAGTATTCATGTTACCTGAATGGCTTTGGGCAATAAGCTGCGGTCATTCTTTTGACCTCTACCCATATGGTATCAGTTTGAATCTTGTGAGGAGCAAATACAACCTTTATATATCAAAGCAAGAGGTATATTTCTATCACAAAGAAATAGAAGTACATCAGAAAATTCAGAAACCATGGAAATAGTATGTTTGCTACAACTTTTAGAGGTAGAAGGGTAGAGACAGGCATAAGGATGAAGTGAAGATGAAGAATTATGGAATCTATTCAAAAGAGAAGAACTGCAAAAAAATCATAATGAAATATAAAAATTTAAATTTAAACAAAAAGGGGACCTAAGTATGGAAACAAGGACACAGAGATTGTGCAGTCTCCATCCTTGTAGATACTCAAAACTCATCTGGTCAGGAAGCACTGAGCAACCTCGATTAACTTTGAAATTAGTCCTGCTTTGAGCAGGAGGTTAGCCTAGGTGACCCCTAGAGCTTCCTCCCAACCCACATTATTCTATGATTCTATGATTCTGAGAAACAAAGGAAAAAAAAAAAAAAAAAAGGTTGTTGGAGAAAGCTGAAAAGACTGAAGTGGAGAGAAAAAAGGAAAGGAAAAGACCTATGAAAAGAACAGAGATGACAGGGAAAAAATCAGAAGAACATAGTCTTTGGCTACAAAGAAACAGAAGAAGAATGGAGACACAACTGAGAATATTTAATAAGATTTTTCAAGGCTAACAGTTATAGACTGGTAAAGCTCCAGCTAAGGCAGTGGAACTATCCTGGTTTGCATCTGCAAATGCAGTCCTCAGAGATGTAATGTATTCTGACTTCATTAAATCTGCACAGACATTAAAGCTTGCTATTGAATAGTTGTCTTTTAAATGCCTCCTACATTAGTGAAATAAATCCATCTATTTACAGTATTTATTCTTTTCACTTGTCTCTTTCAATGGATATGTTTGGAATGAAGTATGTTGCACTAGTTACTTTGCAAGTCAATGAAATAGAAGAATAGTGAAATCACTTGTCCTCCTTGGAGTTTCTCTAGAATTTCATGGACAAAATGAATTGCAATTAGGTCATGATTACCCAAATATTTGAGTTGTGCACTTAACATGCTACAGGAGCTAAGGCTTCACAGATAAAACAGTAGGATTCGTAAAAATGCATACTGAAACGTAATAAATTTCTTCCTTAGGACCACAGATTAGCTATTAAATCCTTTCACCTCTTTTTGACTCCATTTTTTTAATTTAAGTGGTATTTTGTAAGTGGTTTTGGCTGAGAATCACTAAATGGAAAATAGAGTTATAAAAGTCAGTAATTCAGAGAAGGCAAAGACAACATTTCCCAAGTACGTGAAATTGTTATAAAAAGTAAAACTTATGAACAAATTTTATTTTAAAAAAGAGATTGTATGAAATATATATTTTACTTTATTGTTATTATATCTTAGCATTTTTCTGTCTTGTGAAATACAATTTAAATCAGATCTTCAGGCTCTGTCAGGACGCTAAGCACATTGCACAAATCTGTCCAGTTTGCAGTCGCTTCTCTTATTCATCCACTTGTCTCACACTTATCCTGAGACATTTATACCATATACACAGCATGGAGCCACCTGACCTCCAGCACAGGGTCGAGAGTGGCCTGAGTCCCTGTTGCTCAAGGCTTCTGTTGTCAGCAGCAGGCTGGCCTTGTCCGGACACTGAGCCTTGCAGTGAGCCTGGCTCCATGCCTATCCCATAGCCTTTGCCATCTGTGCCCCACCATGCTTCCCGCACAACTCCATCTGCAGTGACCTGCAGGAGCTGGGGTTTTGGAGGGAGATGTCTGGGTGTGTCCGTCAGTATTCTGTGTGTGTTGGCAGCTGGGCTGTTCCTGCATGACCAGCCATGTGATTTTGATACATCCTGCTGGGGAAAAAAAAGGTAATCTTTTTCTCCACAGAATGTATACATTTCTGCTACTATCTGCATTCACACTATAGTAGCTTTTCAACAGTGGTGACTTACTCTAAGATTAATGTCTGTAAATTTACTCTTTCCTTATTCAAAAGTAACAGAATGTTCATTACTTTTATATTATTTAACGTGAAGTTGTTTGTCAAGATTTATTCTGTGAAATATAGGTTTACATAGAGAGTGAAAGGTCCTGAATACCTTACCACATAATTGAAATTTCCTTCCCTTAGTTTTATTGAGATCCTGAACTATTTTTATATGAATAATTTTGTAGCATTGCCTATTCAATACTAACTTACTGGTAAAAAGTATTATTTGCAAACAGGTTTATACCAGGCAGTCATAACTTCTAATTTAAGAAGCTTATTATTGATTAATATTATTTCTTTGTGTTATAAGTGAAGACAAGCACTTTGGTATTGTCACAAATTCCCTGGGAAGGAAAGCCAAGAGGCATATGCCGGCTACAAGGTGTTACACCCAGCATTGTGTAAGAAAGGATGGATGTACCGTAGCTCAGTGTCCCAGGACAGAAGTAGACTGATTTGCGCCTTCTGCTAACCCTGAGTCAGGAATCCTGCTCTATACTTCACCCTGTCTTTGTGCTCCATCAGCACAGAGCACCTGTTGTACTGGATGGGGGAATTTCAAGGAGAGGCAAATGTAGGTCAGTACAAACTCTTAGAGAAGCATGCACAAGAAATAAAGCCCTCTAACCTGAGATGTACAAGTGATTCCATACAAATAATTCAGAAAAATAATACTTACTGTAGTGTGAAGACAAAGGCATGTGCACTCACTGCCAAAAAGCGTTGTTTTTTTTTTTTTTTTAAGAAGTCACAAGCACACTGCAGCTGTTACTCTGGCTGGAGAGAAAGTAAAGAGACATAGGGCCCAATTCATCTCTCATATCAACGCTGTTAGTTATGCCAAGGATAGTTTGGCTCACATAGCACTCTCCTAGCTACCAGCCTTTTTCAGAGTCCCACTCTGGGTAGTACCTAAAATTAGTCCACAAGAGAATATAAATTTAACATTCCAGGACACTAACAGCAGTCATAAAATTTGGCATCAAATTATTAATAGCAAGTGAAATGGTTCCTAATTGTGCTAACTCAAATCTGTTTGCCTAGTGTTGCACTGTGCAATTTAGAAATGCTGGCTTTAGCAGGAATTAAACTCAAAAGCAGAGATTTGCATTAAAATATATGTCCGTGTGGTGAACGGCAAAAAGACCAGGAGGATCCAGGAGCATCTGAACTCCAATCATTCCTCTAGATGTGGTTCTATAGCAGGATGAAAAGGATTACTTAGAGCACAACACTAGCATAATGAGATATCCTCATATCCCAGTGCTGTGTTTCAAAAGGCGATGTGAGCTTGTTTTGCTCTAATTTCACGGTTCTGACATTATAGTCATATCACACAAATGTAGGAATATCACAAATCCATGGATCATTGCAATATCTTACCGGACCAAATATTCTTATTCATTGTTGGAATTCATAACTCTGACTATGAAATTGCTGAAGACAAAAGGAGAGGGGAATCCTGAATCGTATTAACAGGCTATTCCTGGAAAGAGTATATGCTTCATGTCTTGCAAGAAGCTTCTGGGAAAAGAGTTGTCAGCTCTCTGCCAGCTGATAGGCACTGAATTATCATACCAGAAACTACCATCTTCATTCTGGGTTTTTCTCATATATGGGATTTTTTATCTCCCTTCAGATAGTATTTTTCCCAGCTGGGGGGGAGACTCACAAGAAAAATACTAAACTCATCACCAAGATGATGGATGGATGAGGGCTTTCATGGCAAAGCAATACAAAGCTATATGTAAAGAGCTAAGTTGTGTCTCCGTCTTTAGTAATCCTGAAATATTATCTCCTGATAGCCAAATTGAACATGCTGACTTTGCAGAAAGTAGGGATGCCCTAACTGCGCAAGGAGATTACAGAGAAATTGTTTTTCTGATAAATAAATACAAGTTCAGGAGATTTCATCTGAATTTAATTTTAGATTAACAAAACTAATAAAGGAGAGTTGTTTTATCCCATCCAGCAGTTTCACAGAATTCTTTCAGTAGAAAATCCATGTTTAATTCTATTTCTTCCAAAGAGAGTTTGAACTTGTATTTCCATTAACCATTCAATAGACTAAACTGGGCATGCTTGTTACTGTTTCTTGGTGATGTTCCTCTATACACTACAAACTTGCCATTTCCCAATCAGAAAATCTGTATAACAGGTATATACTGTATAGTTAGATCAGCTTTCTAATGCATGGTTTCTTATCTCATTAAGACACCAAAAGAGAATGAATGCAAGAATCCTGCATTATTCTTCTTGAGGTCTCTAAGTCAGAGTTATTGGGCAAAATTACTTTTTCACCAGCCTTAAAGAAATAGTGTCAAGCTGAAAGATTTTCCAATTCTTTTACATCCTCTAGGCAAAAATTTTGAGGAAAAAATATTTAGATTAGGTTTGAACAAAGGAACTAACATTAAAAATTGGTTTAGCCACCGAACAAAAAGATAATAACTTTATGTCGTGCCAATCAGGACCTAAAAGTTATGTCTTGCATACTTACTGTCCTGAACAGATTTGAAGTTCAGACTGCTGAATGGACAGGTCACCAAGTCATTTATAAATAGTGGGAATTTGGTATAGCAGTACAAGGATACTTTCCTCAGTGTTTCAAAAACTGATTTAATGAGAGTTTGCAGTATTTTCCTGACATGTCACTGTTCCATTTCATATAGGACCCATGAAGCAACTTCTAGCAAGTGAGAGGTACAAAACTGAGGCATTTGTCTAAAACCAGTATTGAGAGAGCATGTGTGTGCTTTCTGTAACCTAGAACACAAACTTTAATGTTACTAGCAAAATCCGAATAACTATTATTAACAACCATAAGACTTCCCTGTCAAGCAGAGGGTGTTGTGTTCTAGACCCTGTTTGCTAAACACTGAAGTAAAATCATCTGGTCATTTGATTTCAGATCTTGGAGAGTCGTGAGATGGACAATATTTAAATAACAGTAATTTAAACAAAAGTACTTTGAATTTTAGTCGACAAGACAGTTTCATTCCCCATTTTATCTTTCCAAGACTAGTTTCCACTTCTTTTAAGCATTTTCATTTCTAAAACCATAGAAGTATTAAACTTCTGTACTCAGTAATGCATTTACTACTAAAGAATGAGAAACCTTTACTTTCACTGTAATTTTAGCATCTCCCACATATGCATAAAGACAAGTTCTCTCATTACACTCTGAGACAATAATGAGCACTCTTATTTGATTTTTAATAAAACTGTGTGACTGTTCCCAAGGCACAGAATAACCTAGAGGCCTCAAAGGGACTTAAGTGGCTGTCAAACCTTTTACGGGAAAAGGTATACTTTGCTCCTATGCATATTTCCTCCTGAAAAGTGCTGCTATAAAGCAAGAAACTGCAGATAAGTGTATATAGTGAGATACCTGGACATTAGCCGTTCTTTAAAACTGGCAACATCAAATCAGGGCTCACAGGGAGAAATTACACATGGCTCTGCCACGTTTGCATTCCTGTGAAACTGTTCAGGCAAAAATAGTACTTAGTAATTTCTGAATGGCTGCTTCTTCCTGTTCCTAGAAGACATGGACAATCTACATCCTGATTTATACATAATGAGATGATATTATTAGAGATACTACGCCATCCTCCATGTCTTGGTATCTTATTGGTAATTAAGCCTATATAAAACAAGTACAAATTGAGTAAAAAAAGTAAAAAATCAAAAGTAAATTCAGTGTTTGGATGTGGTATGGAACCAAACTGAATTATAAGTAGCAAAAGCATAATTCTTAAAGCAGCATCATCAGATTCCAATTTTTTAAATTCATAATTGCAGCATTTAGAACTAATTCAAATTAGAAGAATATTCCACGGGAAATGCCTAGATTAAAACACAGGCTACAGAAACAGTTACAATGTTGTCACCAGTATGTCAAAACATCAGCTGGATTCCATCTCTATTCCATACAGCAGGTGGTAGAAAGAAATAATCTGATACAATGATCCCAAGTTAGCAGGTGGTGGCATCAGTCAGGCTTTTCATAAAAAGCAAATTGTCCTCATCAAAGAGTTTACCACTAACAGAAAAATACCATTCCTCTTTAGCTTGTGTTTTAGTAAGTCATTTCACAAATAATTTAACTAGCTTTGGTGCCTCAAAAACGAGGGAGCAATCCTAATTCATAAAGTTGTCACTGTACATATCAGTGTTGTTTACCTGCTTTCCTTAGGATTTTTTCCTAATATTCAACCTATGACTTGCTTTTCAAAATTAACATAAAGACTGCCTAATGACCATTACCCCGTGGTCATTCTCTCATTAGAATTACTGCATCTGTGTGTACATACTGTCTGTGCCTGCAAATTTTTCTGCTCTCAGATTGCCATGAAGGACCATGCTGGTAATTCTCCTCTCCCTACATACATTGCAACAAGATAATTTTACTTTAAAATTTTTAATCATATTTCTTCAATGAAGTCATGTCATCTGCTCTGTAATACCCTTTTATTAAACAACCTTTTTACTTTACTATTTTATTATATATATTTATATGAATTTATATTATATTTATTTATATTTTTTCTCCTTTCTTGCAATTCATGTACTAAGATACATTTTATATTCAGGAAATACATAAATAAACAGATCTTTTAAATGCAATAGATTTATCTTTATGAGTTCTTTATATATAATGCATTTACCAAAAAATGTAACTTAGTTTTCAATAATGAATTTCCTTTAAACTTCTGTTTCTAAAGGCTTTTGCTGATAAATATACTCTTATTGTTTTTTTAGCAAGTACACACACACATATTGTTCTCATAGCTGACTCAAGGCAGTACACTGTATTGAGTATTTAATTTTCTTTTACTCATAAATTGTGGCTATTAGTTACAGTCATTCTGATTTTTGAAACATTTTGCATCCAATTTTCTCAAAAGCATAGTATGGAGAATCATGTTCTCTAGTTGCTAAAAGATCATTTTTGATAATATATGGAAACATTTTCTAGAGTTTTTAGCACTGTGCTTGGACACAGATAACTTACATTAGTGAATGCCCTGACAATAGGCTCTTGTCTTCACTCAATAATGCATTCCATTTCAGGTGTAGTATTCCTGAGTACTCACTCAGGAATATGGCAAGCACATTACCTGTCTTGAAGTAGAAACTAAACTGTGTTGTTTGCATAAACTACTATTATTACTGCATCTTATTGCTATTTGGAAAATAATTATCTCCTTCTACATTTAAAGAACACACAGGACTAAGCCTTTCTGTGAATTGCACCGTACCTGCCTAGTGAGCTCACCAACCTTTGTCTGATATCATTTTCATTTACAGACAGATATCTGATACCTTGCAGAGGAACACTTAAATATAATTATCTGTAACCTTATTACAGTGTCTTAGAGGTGGAAATTATTAGCTGTCAAGACTAACTGTGACGGACTGTTAGACAATCAGAAATCTACCTTACTTGGGTCATTCCTTCTAGTAAGCAATACAATAGCTAGAACTTGATCTCTGTAACCTTGGGGGATATATTGGGAACCGTGTAACCATGGATATCTTGGGAAATCTCTTATGGTATAGTAATTATCCATAAGAACTGTTCATCATATACATAGCAATATAGTATTATGGGTCATGTTGCTTCAGCTTTGCTGAACTTACTCCCTGTAGTTTTCCATTTTCTGTTATAAAATCTTCCAGTTTCTGAAAATGCCTCTGCCTATACACTGGCAAGGTACATTCACCACAGTATATCTATTTTTTAATATTGTAATGTTTTTAGATTTGTGTAGCACATCAAAATATAAAACAAACCAAAGAAAACTTCATAAAAAATAAGTTATGTAAAATTTCTTTTTAACCTACAGTATATGGTAGGTAGCATAATTGTATAAATACTCTGGACCTCAGTTTATGTGCTTGTTATATAAGTGAATGTCATAAAAATTGAGGTTACAGCAGAAAGCTTCAAATTTGAATGAGAGAGAAAGATTCTAAAGTTAGAGAATTGCAAAGTGCCGTCCTTTTACGAGCAGTTTAAAAGTAAAAGTAGACCAAATGCCATGTATCCAACATGGGTTCATGCCAAGAAAATAGCCTGGCAGGAGATTAGAGGGATCAACAGTTACCCCAGTGACCTGACAGAAGACTGGCAAGGTGGATTGACATCAGGGTGGAGGTGAAAATCAGGCACAGAGCCAATGGCCATCCATATCAGAGACAAGGGGGCAGGAGGCCAAGGAGGGTGACAGGATACTGTTCTTGCCATTTTTAGAAGGCAGAGAAGGCTGAATGCAGTGAATATTTCTTTCGAAATTCTCAGATACTTGAAATCATTGTGTACACTTTTTTCTCATTTGGAACTCACTTGATTTGCTGCAGGGAAATATGCAGAAAGGTAAGCCCCTGGTGGTGAAATCCTTCATGCAAAGTGAAGGAGCAATGACCACACATCAAAAAAAATACTCAGAGTTATTTTTGCCCTGAAAAACTCCTCATGGCACTTTGAAAGCTCTCTCTTTAGACAGCAAGATAAAGGAGTGACATACAACTGTCTCTACTGGGAGCAGTTAATTCCAACAGTCATGCCAAACTGAAGGACTCTGTTCTCCTCTCAAACATCCTCCTGTAGGCACAAAAATAGAGGGGGATTCACTCATGTTGGGGGACCTTCTGTCTAGTGCCACCAAAAAGAGCAGCAGCCAGAAGGATTGCGGTATGGCATATTCCTCTTGATGCATAGAAAGGCATGACAGACAGTAAGCTGCTGTGCCAACTAGAAGCAGCAACAGTGAGCAGCAGCCATGAGATCCCGCCAGAAGGGGATATGTTGTTTAATCGAGTCATTTTTAGGTTGGTGCGTAGTGTCATGACTCACAGCACAGCCAAAAAACATGATTACAATTCCCTCAGATACTCTACAGGACTTGGAGAAGAATGACAACAGACTTGTCTCAGCATCTAGGAAGAAATATTGATGAGATGATCTTCATGTAGGTTGAATAAGTGCAATTTCCTACATGACTGCTAGGTTTTTTTAAATTATAGGCATTCAATCACTCAAGAGAGCTATACCATATAAAATAGACATTAAACTGCTACTTTATCTTTATCTTATATTTATTTTAATATCTGCTTTTACCTAGCCTTTTTAGTGCAGGGAGGGAGATTATCTTAGTTGCTGTAGCTTTGGTAGTGGCTCATCCGTATTAAAATCTGACTTGCAAGTCAAGACTGATCCTTTTGGGATTTGAAAGATAAAACTCAGAAATTAAGCATTTTATCAAAAACTGCCATACACTAACAAATTCGAAAGCAAGACTGATTAAATGTGAAATATCAAGTGACAGTGGCCGGTGGGCATGGACTGCAAAGAGTCCCCATCGCATTTCAGGTGGTCTGTTGGAGTCTCAAGCACCGTGTCCCTCTCTCAATAGCCCTGGCAATGCTCACTTTTTGTCTCCTCTAAAGGTTACAACCACCAAACTGGACAGATGTATCCCATTTCACTCTCTGCTTGCTCTCTCGCAGAGCAAGCTGGAGCTATAAATAGGCATTACTGTAAGCCTCACCCCTTGGTCTGTGCTTTGGGTGGTGGGACTGATCCACACAAGAAGCCACACAAAAAGAAATTTTATGGGCTCAGTGCTGCTCCTGGCACAGCAGCAGTTCTACAACTAACATAATGGACTATGGGATTGAATTAAGTGGGAAAGAATCCTAAAAATACTCACATGTTTTTCAGAGTGAAAATCTAATTCTGCTTGAACAGAATTAGTATCGAATTTACCAGTTGACATAAGTAGGTATAATTTCACTGAAGCAGTAAATTTTGTTCATTGTTTAAAAATTAACTCTATTCTTGCTAACTACCCTATGCTTACTTCTGATACAAGTTTTCAAAATAGAATTGTTTCAGGCTCTTACAAATATGTTAAATTAATTATCAGGATGTAAATGTAATTATCAAAATTGTACATCAAGAACTCTTTAAAATCATACTACTGGTTTAAATATTAAATATAAAGGAATAAGTTTATTATTTCAAGGTTTTTTTAAGGAATGGAATTTTACATTAATTTCTAAGAATTGGTATTTTAATATATTTTTAAATAATATATTTTAACAAATTTTAAACTACTTTGAAATAGATATATGGCTTCTTCAAATGTCATAAAACTGACTACAAAGTTAAAAATACTACTGATGAATGCAATTAATTTTAGTCCTATTTAGTTATCTGTGTTGAATGAAAAGTAAATTACTTTATACACATGACAATACATAGACATTACAATACATTTCATCTGTGATGAAAAAAATGACATTCTCAGTAAAAGAGTTTACAGTTTTCTAATGAAACATACCTCCAGAGGAGGAGTATCTGTGATACAGAGAACATTGCGGTAATGGAGAATGTGTGTTTGGGAATAAGGTCCTACACAATGACATTTTTCTGTTCTCTTGATCTTGAATATCATTGAAGTATCAGCTAAGTATCTGAGCACAAAATTCACCAGGTGTACCAGGGTGCATGAGAGGTTTACCTCTTAGACTTCCAAGTTCCCAGATACTCCCAGTTCAACTGACCACATCTGAAATGCTGTTTACCGTCAAACCTACCAATCTCAGCAGGATTTGGGGATGCAACATTTTTCTGTGAAAGCCATAGCACCTTGCAATTTAAAGTGGGAACATTTGTGATGGTGCTCATACATGTTGAAGTCATATAAGAGCTTAAACTACTTTTCAGATCTAATTAAAGTTTTTGGGAGCAAGAGCCACCACTACAGCTATTTGTTAGAACAGCGTACAGATGTTGCACAGGGCTTGTACAAACCTGTGCCTATGAACAAATGAAAAGCTTTTAAGATCACAGAGGAGTGTTTGAAGTTAAAAATTAGGCATGATTGCGTACACAATAACCTGTCACTTCTTTTATGCTTCTGTAAAATAAAGCACTGTCAAGAAGAAACAAAGTGTCCTGAAGAAATGCCAGAACATAACTTTACACTTGCTTAAAAAGTATTTCCAAAGCTGCTAAAACTTGATTAGTGAAGCATATCTCTTATTTTAAAACATCTATTTGTTGTCATTTTGAATGACACAAAAAAGCATGGGTAAAACACAAAATTACTTGCAGCACTGTAGAGAAGATGAAATTATATAACCTATCATTTTTAACTAACCACCAAATATACTAAAGCTAGTTTTCGTAAGCAAATAGAAATGTTGAAATATATTAAGATAAATGCATAACAGCATTCATTACAAATATTCTGCTTTTTAAAATGTGACTAAGTATTGAATTAGTGATACATGCTTTATTCTAATCCTATTCATTTATTTATTTTCCTATTCTCCTAGAACAAAACAGCTAAAAGATTTTTACAATTTTGAAGCAAAATTAAATTTTGCCACCTAAAAAGCCAAGAGAAAGTTCACTTTTGCCTCTGGAAAGAGCAGAAGAAGAAAGAGAAAGGAGGAAGGATCTCAGAGCAAAGCCAGATGAAGAGCTGCAGAAGTTCCTGCATCAGACACTTCCAGTAGCCAACAGGGACCCTCTGCCATCATGGAGCTGCTCCTCTAGTGCCTCAGAGCCACTGCCTGCTATGCTCCAGTGTCTGGTTTCAGACTCTCTAACACAGGCAGGGTGTATTTGGCTGCGTCTATAATCCCTGGCAGTCTTAGGTGCCTTCGTTGGTGCCTTCAGCTGAGTCTGCAGGAGCTCTGCACTGGATGCTGATATTTGTGAAGGGCTGTCAAAGACTGCTGTTGGGCCTTTGAATCACGAGAGGTGGTAGAAACAGCGATCAGGCAGCATTCCCCATCCCTGGGCTCATGCAGGAGGACTTTATGCTAGAGAGAGGCTGCTGATCCCTGTGGCAGAGGATATAACTCCTTAGTTTGATTGAATCCAGTTTGCTGGACAAATACGGATCCAGCCACTACTTGCTGCAGGGAGCAGACCCAAACCGCCTCAACCGACATGAGCCTGACTGGAATCTGCACAGCCAAGTGGAGCAGAAACTAGGACTATGAAAAATCTCCCTATGTTGTGAAGAGAATTCCTTACAGTCATTCCAGTTTGAATTGATAATTCCTAACAGACCTGGAGTTTTTTCTATTTAAAAAAAAAAAAAAAAAAAGCAGCAAGAAAGCTTTTTCCAACTTATTTTGCATTGTTAGTAAACCAAGTGCCAGAAGGAGATATCTAGTCTCCTTTTAGGAAAAGTGAGGATAGTGTATATGCAATCTAATCAGCACAGAAACTGAAAAAAAATAAATTCCATTTGGCAAAAGCCTGTAAAGGATCTAATTTGTATATTGTGGAAGTCTAGTGCAGTCTGAATCTTCAAAGGTTTCTAATTTGCCAAAATCCGGAAGTATGCAAAGGCCAATCTGCTCTGATATATCAAATTTCTTTGCTCCAAGAAACTTTTTTTCAGGTGAGCAGCACTTTTTCAGCAGATGCAAAACAACTTATTGTTTCCATAATAAATTTATCAGAGATGGCTACAATGTTTTATTTAAATTTTTTCAAATATAATCATCCCAAAGTCTGGTAAACTTAGGAACAATGACAACAGGATCCTGGAAAGGTTGCCTTGTACAATCTCAATACTAGTCATAGAAGGTCTACCTACCACAGCTATATATATCACCAGAAAGTAAGTAAATAAGTATTTGATACTTTGGAACTTTAGACTGACAGAAGCTCTAGGGAAAAAGAAAAAAAAAAAAAAGACCTGTCTGTCTGTATTTTTTTCTTAAACTTGTGCTAGCTGGCTCTTTTCCCCTTCTTATGAGAGGACATAAAAGTCAGACCTGTCTCTTTTTTCATCTTCACAAACCAAGAGACTGATTTAATCTGTCAAGAACAAGACACTGAAAAGCTGCATATATCAGTATTCAGTCTGACTGCTGGGACTGACCTTCCTCTGCTGGGGCCTTACCTAAGCAACAGAGTAGACGTACGATATATGAAAAAAAGACAGTGCTAGTGAGTAAACTTATATTGTTATAGCTTGTGATGTGAAAACAACTTTTGAATACAAACAAAAAAAGGCCCTCAAACAACTGTTTTCTTTTTCTTTTTCTTGTTCTTGTTCTTTTTCTTTTCTTTTTCTTTTTTCCTTTTTCATTTCCTTTTCTTTTTTCCACCCTTTTTCTTTTGTTTGTTTGTTTTTATGGTAAAAATACCCTTATTTGAAAATATCCATCCCTTTTGGGTAGAGTTGTCAGTGTCTGCAAAGGCATCATTTAAGGATGCCAAATCACAGACCTGCTCTAACCCTACTTCCTTTCCACTTTTAGAAATCTGGAATAAAAACAGTATAATGCCAGCCATCCATAGATTGAGAGATACTCACCCTCTAAGGAAAATCTTAAGGGAAGCAGACAGATTATAAAGATTTAGAACTTCTGGCTCTTACAATGTCTGTAGTTTGAAATTCAGTGCATAAAAGATTCTGCAGGTCTTATTTTCACCAGACTGTCTTCACTGTTACCTCTAAGTTTTTAATATATTTCCATAGCAGGTGCTCATGTATTGTTAGTTATTCAAATGTTTACATTACAACTTCTATCCCCTTAGGTAAAGAGAATATACCTCTTCTTTATGAAAAAGATAACTGAATTTGGATCTTAAACTATTTTTAAAACAGCAGCAGTTCATGGTAGCAGTTACTGCACATGCATACTAGAAGCCAAGTGCCAAATACTCCTGCTCAATTTCTCTAACAGCTGAAAGAATTTTTTTTAAGAAGTATTCTGATAACAGCTGAATGGCATTCCTTCAAACTTCTGTGTTAAGGTAGATAGGGTTTGCACTCCAAGATAGTCAGGAAAAGCCACTGCAAACAAAGACATAGGGTATAAAGCAGTACCTAAACTGTAACTATAGCATCCTCTGACAGTAAATAAATTACCCAGTTACAACAGTAATCACGCTGCATATTTATATATCAAGTTCCATCCAGAGATTCCAAAATGTTTCAGTGTAATATTAATCATCACAACCTTCCTGATGAACAGGTGTCAGTATCCTTATTTCAGAGATCGAAACACTGTAATGCTTCATGATTTAAATGACTCGCTTAGCTTCACTTAAGAAACCCATATCAGAGCCATGAAATGTGTCTAGAAATGAGGACTTCACATTTTAAACTGTCAGTCTGAAGTCCTACACTTTAAATGCAACATGCTTTTGCATTTGATCTTTGTCCAGAACTTCACACTTAATTTAAACTCCCAATTTGAAGCCTTACCATTTGTATGCTATGTGGCCCACAAGAAAACACTGTTCACATAGCTTGAGACTTTGTCTGAACATAAGATGAACATACTTTTCCCACAAATGTCTTTAGCTAAATCATCAACACCTTGTTGTTATATCACTTATCACAGTGTGTATGGTTCTCAGCAATGGTGTTAAAGTGAAGGAGTGAAGTATGTGGCTTTACATTCTTTAGAGAGATATATTAGTTTGTACCTCCAGCCTAAGCAAGACCACTTTCACACCCCTCTTTGAATGCACCAGAGGTTATATGGGGCATGCATGATGGGGAGGAATGTGCTTCAGTGAGATCCAAATCCCTGATTTTTATGGTTGTAATTCTCTGTTCCAGTATGACAATCCTTTGCAATATAATAAAGTTAGTTACGTGTCCCAAATGTAGAAGATAAAACCTGTAGCAAGGCAGTTTTTTAATTCCTGAAGTGTTTCTGTTGAAAAATTCCCAAGACTAGCCAAATTGTCATGCTCTCTAGACACACAGAGGGATCATACTGTGCTACTTTCTTTTTTTCCTGAATAACAATGTGCTTCAGTTTGCCTAGAAATAGGTATATGTAAAAGAAGTATCCTTCAGTTACCAGACCCTGGGATGTTGTACTTTATTCAGTGACTTTCAGAACAAATATGAGTTTCCAGTCCTGAAGTACCATTGTCTGAATTCTGTTATCATAAAATCATAGACTGGCTTGTTTTGGAAAGGACTGGAAAGGACTTTAAAGATCATCTACTTCCAGTCTCCCTGCAATGGGCAAGAACACCTTTCAGTGGACCAGGTTGCTCCGAGCTCCATTCCAGCCTGGCCTTAAACACTTCCAGGAGTCATACCTTCTCTGTGCTATCTGTGCCTCACCACCCTCACAGTGCAGAATTTCCCCCTAATATCTAATCTAAACCTATTCTCTTTCAGATGAGACTCCCCTTGTCCTGTCAAACGTTGCTCTTGTAAATCGTCTCTCTCCCTCTTTCTTGTAGGCTCCCTTCAGGTCCTGGAAGGCTGCAATTAGGTACCCCAAAGCCTTCTCTTTTCCAAGTAGCTGTTACTTTATCTGAGCAGCTGCTCCCATTAGGAAAGAGAAAACCTTAAGACATTCTGAAAAGCTGAGAACTGAAATGCTGGAGACTAAAACATTGGGCAAGTACTTGGAACTCTGGCAGGATGTCTATGTTGTTCTAATGGCAATAGTGTGACCAGGCTAGCCTGTATAAGCGTGAGATACCTTGTCGCACCTTTGCTACACCATTATTTTAAGTGACTGGCAAGTTTAAGTGACAAGGAGACACTGGCAGATGCTCATTTTTCCCCTCCTTGTCATGAGGCATCCATGTAAGAGAGATCATGCTGCCCACATTGTGGCAGCAGAAAGATAAAATGGAATAGCCAAAGAATACTATATTGAATGGAAGTTAATGATCCCACTCCAATAGCATTTAAGAGATATCTTGTCCTGGCAATGTTTGCAGCAGGAACTGGTAACAGTGAATAAACGCAGGATGTTGTCATACTGAAGATGTTTGCATGTGTTTTATTCACTCTCAATTTTTATGAAAAAGAGTAATTCTGGAAATTGTGTCAGCAAGCTGATATTTATAGATTTGTTCATCATTGAGTAAACAGACAAAACTATTTCCTAATTTTTTCCTACGTGCAGGTACTGACAACTAATGAACCAATCTTCACAGGTGACTGTTGAGAACCTGCTTACTATATCCCATTACAAATATCCCAACTGGAAAATGTTTTATATCTGACTACGTACATACATACATCACAGACGAAACTAGACCAGGTCTAAAGAAAATAGGGACAATAACCTTCTTCCATAGGGCCTTCTTAGCAGGATTATAAAGAATGGCTGCTGGGCATTACACAGTAACATAAACAGATTTGCAAAAATGAGCGTCAGAGAATTTGTTCAGTTTACATGTATTTCTCCCGAGACTGATTTGGGTTTCTTCTAAAAGGCAAGTTCTCCCAAAGTCAACTGACAGAAGAAATGAAGGGTTGCCTAGCTGTAATTCTAAGTAGAAGACAGGTCTAGTTCTGCATACTATTTGTACCAATTTTGAGATTTCTGAGATGTCCTCTTTGGAAGAATTCAAACTCTCCAGTAATTTCTCCTGGGTAGAAATTACTTCAATATCAACGCTGAGCTAGATCCCAAACTGCCTTTTGGATCCCTGCACTACACAGTGCAGTGGATGCTTGGCTGGCTGATGCTATCAGACAATTACTCACTGGCAGTAACTGACACATCATCCCTTCCTTTGGGAACAGAAGTCTGCTGTTAGAGATTTATAACACAGAAATATAAGATGCCTACCTGCTACAACTCTCTCTTCAAGCTTAGCAGGATCCCTGAGAGGCCTTTGACACTGCCTCTTGCAGGTATCCCTGAAGAAGCTGCATGCTTCAGTGTTTCTAGGCTCAACACAACAGCCCTCTTGCTCTCTGGGGGTCTCCTTGGTTAAGCTGATAACATTTGACAGTCACTGAACTTCCTTCTTCCCCATAAAATGCAAGGAAAGGGAAATCCCAACATCCTGCAACTGAAAGAAAATAGCAAACTAATTCCCATATGCTCATGAGCACCAAAAGGCTCCTTGTCCGCCTGCCCCACAGTTCCTGTTTTCCCCCTTTATGAGAGGAAACTATGGGCCCTCTGTGGGCCCTAGTATTGTGAATGAAATTTGTCTACAAGCATAACGCTTTATTGTTATGCACAAAAAATTTTACCATGGCCATACAGAACAAGAACCCTTAACGCTGCCTGCCCTTTCTGGCTGGCAGTTGCTGGCAGAACAAAACTATTTGCAATCTTTTCCGCAGCTGCAAAGTAGCCTTTGTGTATTCATTTCTCCAGGATGTAATGCTACTCAAAATGCAGAATTCATTTTTAATTTAAATGATAGATCTTTTGGACCATTAGTTTGATTGTTGAAATATCCCATTAGTTACCTAAGCTATAAGATATAGCAGGCATATCCACCATTTCAGGAGCTGCTTTTCAGGTTGTTTCAATTTATTCTGTACATGTACTGCTGTAGAAAGCATGCATGACATTTAAGTGATTTCAAGTGGCGTTAAATTCTTTGGCCATAACCTAGGAATTGTGTGCAAGCCAGAAAGGTTGTGATTTATTGGGAGAAAGTTGAGGCCAGAAATATTTCTTGAAGACTGGAACATTTCAGTTTGAGATTGAGATTCTCTGCCTTCCTATTATCCCAGAACTGCAACATGTGGGAATTCAAAGTGCCTGACGCAGTGTTCCATATAATGTGGCATACAAATATCCCACTTGAAAAAACCCTTTAACATCAGCCTCTTTACTGCCATCCAGAGGCATTAATTAATTAACCAACATTAATATAAACAGTCATATCAAGTACTTGTAAACAACACCTTAGAGACAGAAAAAAATTGAAGAATAAATTCAGCCAAGGCTTTTCAGCCAATCAGAAAGCAAATAGAAATTATAGAATGTGTTGGACATATGGAATTTTCATTCAAACAGAAAATGGCTATAAAGGCAATGAGAAGATTAGGGTGGTTTGACAGTAAGATTTTACCAGCTCTCATAACTGAAGTAAAAAAGAGCCTATGAACTGTATTTCAATCATGTGCCAATGAGAGCTTCGGGTCATACGTACCACACGTGTCTTTTAATTCCTTTATGTTTAAGTATTGCCATCAGTATTAGCTGCATACTACCCTACATATAATGTGTGCTGTTCAGCATCCCTGCAGAAATTTTAGCTTGGGGAGAAGGACTCACTGAGTTGAATTCCTGCAGAGACAGAAGAACGTTTTATAAAGTAATAAGAAAGAGAAAATACAGCTTTGCCTTGGACAGATACTGGAAACCCATGCATTTGCAGGGGATACAGCTACCATGGCTTGATGTAAGCTGAACAACAACAATACACTGTGGGTGCTTTCTTGGACCATGGTAGGCAAAATGGTGATTTTATCAGCTCCTTTACATTGTATTTTTAACCACTTATTTTGAAAAACAATAGATTTTCAAAGCTTTACAGAATTCTCCATATTTATTGTCTCTTCTCACTCAGACTAGAAGTTTGTTTGCAATCAACCAAAACGACAGCAATAGAGAGCTTGTAATATTTTTATCTTTCTGCTTGTGAAAGGAGACTCACCTTTTGCTATTTAGTAATTATTTACAGAAACTGCTTCTTCGCCCTCACAATGCATCCCTGGCTTCTGTGTGAAGTCCAGTCAGCTGTGACAACTGCTTTTTAAATCTTTTCACTCTAGAAGACAGTCCAGCAATTTCTCTGTTCTTTGAGAAGCAGGCTCCACACAGGTATAAAAGGGCTGAAAAAATGAAGTTAGCCTTCCATAGGCTTTTTCTACTGGGTCAATTCAGCAATTATTGATTTCACTGACCTTTTCAAGAATTTAATAAACTTTACTCCTCCTTCCTAACCTACAGTATAATATGGCATTAAAGTAGCTTTCCTTGAAAAATTATTTCAAACGCACTGAACTGACAATAAAAACAAGCAATGACATAAACATGGGTTGGGACTAAAGCTAAAACATTGTACAGAGATTCAATAACTGCTGCTGTTAGCAAGAAGGTCATCCTTTTTATTTGATACTTCTAAATGAAGGGTTAATAATTTGGGCAAAAAACGTATCTTAAAGTTGAAATTATACTCCATTTTGGTGCTGATATTTGGTATACTGCCATAGCTCAATTCCAGAAGTGCAAAATAAAATTCCAACAGTTTAGGGTCACCTAAAGCTCAGTTTGAGAGATTCAGCTCAAATGGGGAGTCATCCGCCTTGGAAGAATGAATCAGGGGCATGAGAGTTCTTGGAGATGGGCAGATGTGGAAGCCTTTACTCTTGCCATTGGTACTCAACAGATTTGGCAGAGATGCTGATTTCAAGGCAGCACTGCAGAGTTGAGAACTGGGCTGACAGCCTGTGCTGAAGGAAGCTGAGGACCTTGTAAGCAGGACAATCATGGAAAGAAAATAACCAACCCCCCTTGGGAAATCCACAATAACAGAGGTGTCGTGCAGTGCCAGGCTCAGCTTTGGTTACTGAGATCAATCTCATATGAAGCCGAATTGCTTGCAGAACCTAGGACCACAAATTTAAAACCATCCTGTTCTTCCTAAAGATGTCTCTCCATTAAGTGCCGTGCATGCACCCCTTAAATTGTGTAGGGGGCTAAGTAAATTGCTGAATTACATGCATGCTTGTATGCTTGGAGGATTTGAGTCCATGATAGTATCTCACTTTTAAAGATATTGGCTTTAGGCACAAGAGTCAGTTGTATAATTGTTTGCAAATAAATGGGTAATGAAAATCATATGTACAAAATAAATACAGAAGAATATGTTCTGCAAAGCTTCTGTGAGCATTAGTTTTTCTAATAGGTTAGAGGACATATTATGGGCAAATTGAGAGTTCAGAATATAAATGATTGGCATACAGTGTCCAATACGCATAGTAAAACTTTATTTTAAACTACTGATGGTAAAAGTGTGAGGGGAAAAGTACTTTTGTTTTACCTGTTTGCCTTTTCCATATTCCTGATAATAAACATATAGGTACAGGAAATGCACACAGCTCTGATAATGACATGGTGAAAAACTGTGAAAACAAAGAAATTAATATTACTGAAAAACCCTTTCAGCACATTCTGTGGAGCCTTAATAGGGGCAGCAAAGGCTCCTAAACAAGGGCAATCTTTTTTGTCTGATTACTATAATGCTTAGTTGTAAGGAGATGAGTTAAGGGGTCTTTTGTCATGTTAGCTTCCATAATATCTACCTCTCCAAGGTTGAGTAAAACCTTTCAGATTTTCCAAAGACAGTTTTGATGCCTTAATTGCTTTCTTTTTTTTTTTCTTTCTTTCTTTTTTTTTTTTTTTCCCCTGGGCTAATTAACATCACTTTGTAAAAATCTCCGGCAAGACATTGTAAAACATCACTTGTTAAAGAGATTGTGGGGCTTGCTCTTGACAAATGTGAAGTGACATTCTGCCTGTGTCTTTTGTAAGATCATATAATGGAGCTGGTTCATCTACCAGAAAAAGAAAAAAATCTCACCAGGAACCAGTGAAAAAGACAATAGTCATCATACAGAGTCGCAGGGCTAAGTAAATGGTTCACACGTCTTGCTCACATGAGATGAAAGGGAATGAATCTAAATTCATTTTACATTTGATCACAGACAAGGAATTCTCCAGATCAAAGTGTGCCATAATAATGAAGACTAACTAAATGCAACTAGATCCAAAAACATCTGTCAGGGGTTTGATGTCTAAAAATGGAAATCCTTTATATTAATGTATTATTACATAACCACATGAGAACTGAAAGACTCTTGAAGTCTTATTTTGTTTTGTGTATTGTGGTTGAGAAAATTCAACTAACATAACCCCCCAAATAAATCGAATACATTGAGAGGGAAGAGACTTAGATACAATGATGAGTTTCCAACCTCTGTTCTGTTTGTGTCTGATCAGGCACTACATTTAAAAAGGCTAACGGTAGAAATGCTGATGACCTGAATAAAATATATCAGCAGCATAGGAAATGAGTCTGATGGTTGTAATCCAATTTTCGGTGGAGAAGGGTGCACATCACACATCACAAAAACTTTCTCCACAATTAGCACTAATTGGCAACTTTTTTGGCAGTCTCTTTACAGAGGCCAAAAACTGAATGAACATGGAGATTAAACTGTCCTTTTGTTCCTAGAAGTTCTCTGTTTGAACAGCAGCTGAAATTTATTGGTACAACAATGCGGGAAAAAAATGCAGCATTTCTGACTGTGCTGTACCTGTTCTGGAGATGATCAGAATTCATTCTTCAGGGCTGTCAAAACAACATGTATATGCTAATCAAGTTACAACAGAAAAGTGAAAACATTTTTAACCCTCTAGGTGAAAATGCTTAAAATGTTCATAATATTTAAAGTTGTTGTGAAAAAAGTGTGGAAACCTAAGTTGTCCAGAAGTGAACAAAAAACGTTTTTTCTCTTTTGATATGAGAGGCATGTGTGTGCAGAAGGAAGTGTTGTTTCCTTCCATCTTTCCCCTGCGTTCACTCATTCACTCATGCAGTACTTTAGCGTAGTAGAGCTGTCTGGATGTTCAGCAAAATTGATGCCCTTTCTAAACTGCATTTAACTTCCCAAATTGCAGCCTGAGCTTGATCACAGAGCTGGACACACACTGTTCACAGAGAAGAAGGCATATTTTGCTGCAGCCAGCCTTGTTCCTGAAAAGCTTTTGGAAGTTGTCAGGCTTTAGAGCAGCTCTTGGCTTTGCAGTAGTTGGGACTTGTACTGGCATGGAAATGCCCCTCATGTTTCTGGTTGAGTGAAGCTACAGTGCAACTTTGATCCATTACACTGCAATGCAGTTTGCAAAGAAAATCAGGGAACAGAGCAGAGCCCCTTTTCTCATAGGTTACCAAATCTACAAACTCTTGGCTGTAGCTCTCTTTACTGTTGCCATTTCCAAGAAATTGTCCTTCTTATTCCCAGCTTTGACTAATCTCGGCAGTTTCTAAGAAATGCAGACAGCTCTGCTTCTGGTGACATCAGTTTCAGTTCTGCTAGTATTATTTTGATTTATTCTGGATTCTCTTTTTATTGCTGACCTAAAGGAACTTAGATTGGTATGTTGGTACAGTCTAACAGTACTAATTTCTGGAAACAGCACTTAGTACTTCCTGAGAACAGTTTATTTTCATGGTGCTTACTGAACTTCACAGCTGCCATGTCATTCAGTTTTGACAGACCAGTCTTTCATTCCTCTGACAGATTTAGATTATCTTCTGTTCTTGTCTGAAATTATTCAGCTCTAACAGCACATGCAAAGCAGGTGACAAACGCCATTTATGTGTCTACTGCAAGACTTTCATGACTTCAAAAGATCCAGAAAAGGCAAGCCAAGAGGATATCACCAGAATTCCTGTTTCTTGCTGTCAATGCTACCATTGCATTTTTGTGGAAAAAACTACCCTTCTGAAATGGATTTTAAAGCATGGGTGGTGATGGTATGGCAGAAGCAATTGATTGTCTCTTGCAAGTCAGACATACAGCTCTTTAGGTATTCACTCGTCTCAGTGGTTTGATATTCACTTGCATACTGTGGAGAAATATATGTAAATATCATTATAGGCCAGAGTTAATGAGATAGCAGGCTAGCAAGTGCTATTGAGAGCAAGAGGTTATGTGTTATTAATGTTTGCCCATGTCTGAAGAGTTTGGTTATGAACCAAAACCTGTGTGAGGGATAGGATAACAGAGGGCTGTAACTTTAAAGACAGCAGCTCTCACTGAACAGGACACAGATCTTATAAATGAAGCAAAACACAGCTACGTTTGATCTATCCTGACAACTTTTCTTTTTACTCTTTTATGTTCTCAGGTGTCTTTTAATTATTCTGTTTCAAGGCCTTATTTTTTTTAATCAGAGACAAGTCTTCTTTATTTGTATTTTTTACCACATCTTTCAAAAAAAAGTGAAAAAGGATGTACATCTCACTACAATGAAATGGCAAAATATGCTGCACACAGTAACCAAGCTTCCATAGGTTTCACCCCAGTCCGTTTTCAAATACCAATCCAATTCTGCCTAAAGCTGTTCACATTCAGCACTCCCTTGCTTTATGTTTACTATAGGTAATGTAAATCAGTGCCAATCACTTCTTCACCCTGAGCAGATCTGCTACAGCGAAACAGAGCCAAACTATTAGCAAAGAATGGCATTGCAGATAAAGACACCTGGAACAGTTTCCAAACTTAAACTCCAAGTATGACTGAAATGCCAGTTTTTGAAAGTGGTTGGTTGTATTTCTTAGTGACTGAGTGAGCAAGCTTTTAATATACACATTGTTTCAATTTAACACAAATTGTTAACTAAATTCTTTATTTTTCCATGGATGAGCATCACATATACTACAACTCCAGGCAAATATGAAAAAATACTTCCACGAACACAGCTTTGCATGCTAACAACAATTTCCAGACTTCTGGAGGTTTGGGTCATTCCATTTGACAGACTTTGCAGCATATTTTTAGTGTCTTCAGATGGTAAATTACCCCATATATTATTTAAAAATGAGATGAGCTGTTATTTAAAGCAGGTTGTTTTCTTAAATCAAAATGATCTGGCTTATTAAATTGCCAGATCAGTTTAAAAAATGTAAGGAAAAAAAAAGGGGAAAATTCCTTTCCTTTCTTTTAATAATTTTTACTTGAATCACACTAAGACCTATGAACTGAACTCTGTGGCAGTAATTAATTCTCCTTACATAATGCACCCATAAGAGAACACAAGGATGAAAAATTCTGGCTTCATGAATTCACCAGGGATTTTGTCTTTTCAACAAGACCAGGATTTGACCTAAAATATTTACTGGTACACAGATTATTATAATTATTTTCAGGAAGGTTACTCTGAGGAATTACATGGCTTAGCATCTGTTGTGCTCTATGTACATTTGGTTGCCACATTCCACAAAATCCCCACTGCTAGAGGGGCAATCAGAGCCTGCCGCAAAGAGGAGGGTGAGTGGACCCAAGGATTCAGCTCTGACAAGATCACAATAAAAAAATAGCCTCCTTTTGGATATCTCTGTGCCCAACAGTCCTTGAGGAAACAAGTCTGAAGCAATTGCTGTTTTCACTCAGTGTCTTCAAAACCTGAAGGCAGAAATGTCCCGGTGAGTTGAAAGGGATCAGACTGGGTTTTGACTCAAAATGAACAAGAAGGATCCATCCTGAGGATCACTCTGGAACACACCTGTGACTTACAGCTGCCTTCCAGACCAACAGTTTGAGGGAGATTTGGTTGGAAATTTCCTGTGCCTACCTCTTGGTGATCTTCAGGAGGGGCTTTATTGGGACCATGTTATTGAAGAGCTGACTGAAGAACAATGCCAAGACTCCCAGTCATTTCCTACTATTCCAACTGTCTTCCTTCCAGCTTTGCTCTAAAAAATTCCTTCTCCAGTCCTTCTCTCTCTCCTTCATCTCCTCTATTTCATCCTCAGCTATTGGTTCTGTCTTACATAGTTTGTTCCCAAACTCCCTTATTCCAGCACACAAGAGTCCAGACCCTTTCTTCTACCATTCAGTTTCAGAAAATCCCTATTTCCAATTAATTGTCTGTTAATTTTTCTATAAATAGGTGATTAGTGGAACTTCTGCTGCCACATTGCTGTAATTTGGCATTTTAAAAACAGTAGTCTAGTGAATGAGATGTCAGAATATACAATGTTGCAATTACCACTGAGCATCCTTGGAAAATTTGGGGGTTATTGCCAGCAAAACACAACATTAATTCACTATCTGTAGTATTGCTGAGGTATGCCCTTTCCAAAGACATGCAAATAATGACTATTTCAAATATCAAAACAACAAGACATTAGGAAATAAATAGGAAGTGCATTATCAGTGTCACATCTCTCACTAATATTCAATTTACATTTTCTGCAATAGCAAACATGCAGTTACCCTTTCAAATAAGTAATACTAACAATAATAGAGTTCAAATAAATCAAGGAAATTATACGTGATGTATTGAACTTGATTTTAATTCTGGGCTCGAAGCTTCTAGACAGCTCCTATGCTTGTTCAATTCATGCAGGTTTTACCCTCAATATGTTTCATATTACCATCTAAGCTTGCACTGAAAGTAAAAAATGAGAACTAATTCACAGAACTCAAAGAGACACCATGCAATATAAACACCAGAATCTACTTTTATTCTAGCTGAACTTCCGTAGAGTCAGATGGCAAGTCAGACACAAGCAAATTTCAATTTCTGGAAATCGTTTAGGCTGGCTCTTTATTATGGGGTTTTTGAAAGGCTTTGATAGATACTCAGTAGATACTCTCCTATATATCTGTTACAGTGCACTTCACAGAGCAAACAATTCTTTCATTTTGTGGTCTTTTTCTGGACTTTCATAATGCAGTTCTCGATGTTTAACTTTACTTTTAAGGTAAACTAAAATTTTTATAAGATAAAATGTCAACTGGTATCTGTTAGTGGCTGAAAATATAAATTGTGCTCTTCTGCTGGTGACTTGAGCCAAGGTAAGGAGCATTTTGGGTCATGCACTCATAGTTCTTACTGGTCTCCTTAAGCTTCCATTGTATGTTAATTCCTTTTTTTATTTTTTCCCAGTGTCATCCTTAATTGTTAAACACGTCACACTGGTTTTGGCCACTACCTACAGGGTGTCCAGGTTAACCACAAGACTGGGAGTCTTAGAGTGACTTGAAGGGAGAGAATGTAGAAGCCTGGAGTTTTAAGCTCTTTCTCTACCTAAAGCAGAAGAAAAATAAAAGGTGATCACTTTGAAAAGTGCCTCCAGATCTCATTCAGCATTTTTATGGCATTCTGGAGGTTCAGTATTCTGCAGGTCATACTCTGATGTTCTTCAGCTTTTCTGTGAACAGCAATCTGCATTTCTTTCATCAGCTTGGAAGCTACTCTACAAACCTTTCAAGGAAGGGGAAGAAGAATATCCACTTTCACTTATATTTCCACCACAAACACAAGGTGATTTTAGGTATGAGGAGAAGAAGGGTCACATCATCCTTTGAATCTCTATTATGATTACTAAGGAGAACGAAGGAAAGCTCATAGAGTTTTCCTTGGGTAGGATCCTCTGCTACTGTGTTTCAAGTCCAGCTTCTTCAGGCACACCTTTAGTCAGATTCTAGACTCCCATCATCTCATATTATAATAGAAAACACCAGGACACATTTTGGCTTTGTCTTGACATCTGTCTACCCACTGGCTTTTCTAGCCTTTTCTTAAACCTTTAAAACCCTGGCAACTATGTTTTTTCTTGGCCTCTTCCCTTTTACTTCCAGTGTAGACAATTTCCCTCTAGCCAAGCAGCTCCCACCATGAGAGACAGTGTTTTCCTTAGTCTGCAGGTCAGAGTTTAATTTCAGTCATGACTCTAAAGGAGAGCACTAGTTTAATGAAGGTTAGAGTACACCGCATCATCTTCTTAGACTGAGCTTCCAGAGCTTATATTCAGATATTCTGACTCTCCTGTGTCAGAGTGAGACTTCCTTCTACTTCAGAGAGAGTTGAAGGCTACTAGCACATTGCAGGCATAGTGCCACAAACTCTTTTTTATTTAAAGGAAAAAGAGAAACATGTACTCATAAAATTTGACTATACTTTAGCTGTGACAGAATCTGAAAGTGAAAATTTTGTAAAAGTTTGTAAAGCAGTAAGTTCTGTATATCCTGAGCATAAATAGGATTCAGAAAAAAATTAGGCAGAATTAAGTCTGTTCAGTATTTATCTACCCAGGTATTTTCTTTATAGAACATTTGTAGGGGTACAGTTCAGTTCTATGACATGAGCACCTCAAAAATAGATCTGACATAATAACTCCTGTTGCAGAAATATTTCCAGTGTCAAACACTTGCTTGTGACACTGAAAAATTTGCTGAGTCAAGCTGATTCAATCACTGGGAGTGTTCAGAAATATTTTTTTACATCACATAATTTGTATTATAGTAATTATAGCATTGTATTTTATTTTATACTTTTCCCCTTAAAATCTGACTTTGTGCACCCTCAGCCTGCATTCTGGTTTGCAGCCTGCCTTTAGTTGCTGTTTTTTCCAAACAGAAAGAAACTGAGAGAATGAAATTGCCTGACTGTGCTACAGCAAACTCATTAATAGATTTCATGCCTGTAGGAAACTGAATTTACTCAGGTATGATGAGAACAAGACTGAAGAGATGTAAAGACATGGTAAGGACAGAAAACCTCTTTCATTTAGGTAAAAATCACTTTTTCAAAAGTCCTCTTCCAGTACAACACAGCTGCAAACAGATTTATTCTTAATTTTAAGAAAGATTAAATTCATAATAACTGCAGAGATGAAAATAGAGGATTCCAGTCATTCATGAAATTAATTTTGACACAAAATATCTTCTTGTCTAGATGATAATAGAATAAATAAGAATCTATCCATGCCCACAGCTGGATTTGTCTATGAACTTCATTTAAAGTATAAATACATTGTCTTTCAGAGAAGGATTTATACACGCTGCTGCCCTCAGCTTTTTAAATACTTCTATTACTAAATATAAGAATAGGTTTTTATTATTTTCCTATGGTGTCCTTTATTAGTTTCCTTGTTTTTTTTTTTTTTAATAGATATATTGTAAGATGGAAGATCCTTCACTTGAAGATTTTACAGTTAATGGATGAGATTTGTTACTTTGCTGCAAACAGCCAAATCATCCCTCCAAGCAGGGTCTGGAGAACAGCTGATTTCATCTTCTCTTACAGTAATAGAATCTCACATATATTGAATAAAACTTCTAATAGTCACATTGGAGGTATTTCAGGTGTTTGCCATTGGCAAAATATTAAAGCACACTGGTAAGTGAAATCTGCAACCCCACTGGAAAACCCCACTTTTGATAAGTGGAATTAAAAATCCTGCTATGCTTGTTGCATTTTTGGTTCCTTTCTTTTTAAAATCTTGCCTTGTTGCCCAATAAAGCTGCTCTCAGGGCTGGCCTTCAAGCTGATGGTATTCTTTACAGCTCCAGCTGCAGTTTTGTGGCAATGTTTCAGCATTGTACAGCATAAAAAGAGTCCTCTGATTCAAGCATGTGGAAAGGACATACACAATGTAAACCCACAACGTATCGACCACGCACCAAAGGGGGTTGCCACATGATAGCAGCAGTCTGCCAAATCCTCTGAACTTTTGGCATCTAATAATAGGGACACCGCAATAAAAGAAAACCAAGGAAGGAAATTATTAGGGCGCTGGGAAAAGTGACTTATGTCACTTTTTTAGGGGCAATCTCTTTATCCCACTTCATTAATGCAATGATGATTGGATTGATAAAGGCTTAGCTCAGAGTACATCTGTTGGACAATAGCTGCTCTTTATTTGTCTCTGTTCTGTGTATCAAAGAGTATAAAGAGAAGTTTACACTCTTTCTACACTCCAGCCTCTCACCCCAGTCCCAGAGCCTGGAATTTTCTTTCCCACTGTTTTGTTTCAATTAGAAAGGATATGCTCAAGTGTTGCCTTTGTTCCCACTTCAGAGGGATGGTCTCTAGGACCTGCACCAACCTCCAGCAAGAAAGACAAATTGAGCATAGTAACCCTCAGGGCACTATGGATGCCAAAAGAAAAACATGGGAAAAGCACATATGAAAATCTTTTATGAGTAGTATTTTTTTTAAAAGCGAAGAAAAAAGTAAATTATATTTTCAAACATGAGTGTATATAACTATCTGAGTGAGAATTGATTAATAAATGTTTATCTACTAAGTGCATATTAGATTGTTTTACTAACATAATTAGTAGAAATTGTCAGACTTGGGTTTATTTTTGTATTTTTACAATTAAAAAAACCCAAACAAACAAAAAAAAAACCCTCTTAAGACAATGAAAGTAACACCACAAAGTAAGGTTTGAACAAACCTCATGTCTTTATGACACTAATCCCAAAATAGCAAAAAAATTATTACTGGGGCTGACTCAACTTACTTTGCTAAATTCTGCTCTTAGTTTTTATGGCTGCATATCCCATGAATTCCAGGTGAGTCATCTGACTTTTCTGACTTTTTGAATTTGAAAATTGTTACATGGAAAGCTACTGATATCAATGGAATCAGCTCAGACTTATTTAAGTGATGGCAGAGTGTGCTGTTATAAATAAAAGGTTTTCATCATACTGCATGGAACTGTGATCTCTAAATTCCTCAGAACACATGGTTCAATCTCCTTTATTAATTTGTATTTTTATTTTCCATATCCTCCCTCTGAAAAGCCTTTCAAGATATTGACACATTAATTTTTATGTCCTGCTCTCCCTTTAGCTCATTCTCTTTTCTCCTTTCCTTTCTATGTCACTCCACTCCCGAACATTAGTGTTAATTTTTTCTCTACATTCTCTTTCTCCAGTTCTATCTCTTGGTTTTGTTTTTTGTTTTTTAAGAAAACTTCTCCCACTTTACCAGGTGAAATTCTTTTCCCAGAACTCTTCTTTTGTCAAAATGACTGTTCCTGCATCAGCTGCAACATCATGAGCAACATGTCCTGCTGGACCAGAATTATCCTTCCACAGCATTTTGTTTTCTGAGTGTGAAGTTTTAGGAAAGAAATGACAATGTCTGTTGTTGAGAGGAAAGCATATTATCTATCAAACCACACTAACCAACCTCCCTGCGTGTTCTCACGCACTAGTTCTACCAGGGCTGGCCTGGACCACTTAAATTCAACTCTATAATGGAGGCAAACAGCATAAGTGTTTGAACTTCAGTAACTGCACTCTTAATTGTCTAGAAATATTTTGAGTTATGCCTTATGCGCACTCTTAGATGAGAGACAGTCAGATGGAATTAATTTCTATGATTTATGAATAGTGTCAAAGAAAACTCATTAACTGTAGTATTCCGCTGGTTCTCCATAAGGAAAAATGTAGATAGCAACAGGAATCTCACCAGACAGTTATGAAATATTTATAAACCACCAAAGAGGATAGAAAATAAAACTATTTTGACAAGTAGTTGTGAAAAATTAAATTCGTTCTAACACTGGAGATTGGAAACAAGACTTATGCCATTTAATGGGAAAAAATATTAACTAACAGCTGTACAAAACCACCAGAAAAGGATTCAATATATGTGTAATCTTATGGCAAATGAATAAGACCTTAGAAAAGTGAAGTAGATATTTGTAAATATTTTGGCATAAACAAAGATCTTCCAAAAGGAAAATAATTACTGTATAACTTTGGTTATCCATCAGAGATGGTAGTGCATTTTCAGAAAGCTGGATATGGATTACTCATGGCAAGAGGTAAGTTTATTTCAGCCAAGTAATTCTCCTACATTTCCAGTAACTGTATCCTGGAAATCAAAAAACTTTTTTCAGCAACTGCTCTCCAGTGACGTATTTGGTGTTAGGTCAACTTTCTGACCTTAGAAAACCAAAGGGACACAGATTTTACTGATGAACTTCCAAGGCTGACAAAGGTTCAGTATTTAAAGTTCTCAGCCATAAGGATTGTTTTCCGGAGCATTGTGGTGTTTCCTGGTACCCTTTAACAATATTACAAATGTGTTTGTGATGCATCATATTCGAAAATGTTATTTCCATTAAAGTCTGTGGCCATGGCTTATTATTTGTATTTTTTGAGAAGTAAGAACCCTGCCTGAATCTGTGTTTCCCCTCCACCCTCCAGCCATGGCAGGCACCACAGATTCATATGATAAAACATTCATTTTTCACCAATACCCTCCTATTTGAAAAGAAAAAGCAAACAAAGAATAGAAAGCTACTATCATAATTTTTACAGATTGCACCAGAGAGATTTTAAGTAGGAGTCTTCACCAAAAGGTTTATTTTTAACAGGCCAGTACTAAGTACGACCCTGTCACCTTGGAGTCCCTCCGTGGGGACTATAGGCTGTAGATAAATAAGCACTGTCACAAGGCAACTCATCTGATGTATTCTAGCTGTCTGTGTAATGACAAAATGAATCTGTACCTATAAAGAGCATCCAGTTCACATTAGCAGCCTGACAGTGACTCACTCAGATTTAAAAGTCAATCTTTTGATCTCTGTTAGGACCGATTTCTTGTCGCCAGTTGCTTGACAAAGCTGTACAGCACATCTAAATCAGAGCCACAAACTGCAAAAAAATTTCTGCTGTGTCATGCCCAAAGCTCAACTGTGAGGGCAAACGCAGAATGGCAATTTCTAAAGAAAAATTATATTCCCTGGGCTAGAAAAAGGAAAAGTGAATATCTAACTAGGCAATGATAAGGAATTGCTTCCTGATTTATATCTTTCTATTTCAGAAAGCTCTTTTCCTTTTGTCAGGCTGGCATGTGCATTTCTTCTTTTGTGCCAAGCAAGAATTTTCAGAGTTCAGCACATAAATGAAAGGTCACAGAAGTATAGTTTGCTTGCACTAAATCTTCAAAGGAAAGAGGCTGCTAATCACCACAGATGAAGTCTAGCATGGCAGAAAAGCTTGAAACAGCTTCTTCAGAGAATGTTTTAACAATCAGACCCTTTTGGGGAGGGGGGAGGAAAGTAAGCACACAATTGCAACCTTTATCTAGTAGTTACTACCAGCGGCTGCAATACCACCTTTCATCAGAGGCATGATATATCGACAGTTAAAGGCAGTATCAGAGGAAAAGAACATTAACATTATTCAGAACTGAGTCTGTTCTTTGATGGCCAGTATTTTTAATTTGTTGAAATAATAAATTGATATTTTTTTATCCTTTCTTTTAAGATAAAGGTGTTCTTTGGGTGTTGGGGTGGGTTGTTTTTTGCTTGTTTGCTTTTGTTTTGCTTTGGTTTGGTTTTTTGTTGGGTTTTTTTCTTTTGGTGATGCTTCATATTTGGAACATTTAGAAGAAAAAAGAGTTAAAAATGGAGATAGTTCAAAAGGCTTTAAGACCAGGCAGCCTCCCACTCCCAATTCTTTGCTAAGCAGGATGCAAGACATATATCAAAGCTTCTGTGGATGAATGTGGTAAATGTTACCCTGCACTCTACATGCTAAGAGAGAGCCGGATCCAAAATGGAACTTGGGCACTGAACTATGTGAAAACTTCTCAGCTGCTAACTTTGCCAATACTAGGTTTCAGCATCTGTTTCCCAGAGTGTAATTCAGGGTGGTGATTTGGGCCCTTGGTCCACTTGGAGGCACAACATCAAAATATGCAAAGTGGTGTCCCTATCCCACTACTGCCTGTCTTCCTGACCCCTAGCCCTGGCTGCACGATGGACACTCCAGAGACACCACCCTGGTGCTTCTGATGCTTAAAATAGGGAAGGGGAGCTAGCAATTTTTTAGGAATTAAAAAAAATAAAGCTGTAAGGAGGAGGTTCATGGCCTTTTACATGGCATCCTGATGTAGAATCTTAAAAATGATGGGTTACAGCCTTTCAAGAAGGCCATTGGAAAAATTAGTTTCATTTCTGCTGAAATATAGAATAAAATATTTGGGATTTAATAATTTTTATGCTATTGTATATTTTATTGTATTAATTTTTAAATGCTCATTAGTAAATGTTATTGAAATAAAGCAAAGCATATAACTTGAAACATAATAAAAGTAAATTATGATGTTTTATTGTTGCCAACAGTTGACTTCGTCTGGAATGGATGACTGAGAAGCAGTTGTAAATACCAATTGTATTTTTTTTTTCCACTGGTTAGAAAGCAACTAATTATTTTTATAATAACAATGATAGCTGAATGCCTATATGGAAAGGCAGGAAAAGGGAGTAGAACTCCTTTTTTTTAGGTATTTGGATCTGCAGTGAATAACAACAGCTAATTTTGTTTTCCTGATGAATCAAAGCCAGTCAAAGACAATTAGCTCTGCTGAGACTGGACTGAAATAAGAAAGGCTCATAGAAGAGTAACAAAGGTCTTCAAAGTTGTTGAACAACTTTCCTATGGGAAACAACTAGACAGACAAAAACTTTCAGACTGGATATAACCAAGGAGTGATATGGACGTGGACTACAAAACCTTAAGAAGGCTGGATAAGGTGAATAGGGAATGACTGCTGCTTTTTCTAGCACAGAACTATGAGGCCTCAAATGAGGGAGAGAGGCTCACAGCAAACAAGGAGGTCATTCTTCACACTGCTCACAGCTCTGTAGAGCTGGTGGACTTAGTGCCACAAGATGTTGCTGCTGATAAAAGTCTCCAACTTCTCCAGGGAAAGTGAACAAAGGAAACATATCTCAGTCAAGGCAAATGAAGAAAAAGGTATTTTTGACAAGTGATATCCTGACCCACAAATTGTTGGCAGGCAGGAAAATATTCTGAGGAGTAACTAGCACATCCTACTGCATAGCCTGTTTCTAATCTCCTTGGACATCTGCTGCTGTTGGAGGTAGCCTATGGGGCTAGATGAGCCCAATTTGGTCCAATTTGTCATGGTTTCTGTGGTTTTCAATGGTGAATGAAAGCTTTACATTGTTCTTGGTGATAAGAAGAGAATCCACAGCTCCTTTACTGCCCTATGAATGTTCTATATGCCAAGTGTGGAGCCTTGATCACTTCTCTTGGCCTTAAATGTATGCTGAATTATTGTCCTGACACCATGAGAAAGCAAAAATGATTGATGAGTTATTACCTTTAACCATTTAATGCCATATATGGAAAAGAAGGCAGATTAAAAAAGTATCTTGCTCGTGTCAGAACTTTTTCAGTGTCTTTCTTCAATAGAGTTTAAAATAAATGCACAATTTCTAGATGACATTTTTCCTAAACTGGAGAGAACTTTTAGGGGCACTTCAGAAACCGATTTAATAGAACCAATAGATCTTCTAAGGCTTAATATGCCAAAGTCACAATGTATTAAAAAGTGGTTTTGCAACAACTATATTACAGCAAAAAATGTAATTCCCATAAGCTCATTTAATATAATTTCATCATAAATATTTACTGTTGTTTCAGTCACTAACATAAGCAGTAATTGTAGGGAAAATAGAAATGTTATATTTTTGTTTATCATCAAACTGACTGAAAACATTCTTCCACGGATTTTGGCATCTTGAATATGCTTGTTATTGAAGAAATCGATGCATTAATAGTGGTCATTTAAGAAAATTGTCATGAGGTTTCTGTTGTAATGATGAAATATTTTTATCAAGACCAGCTTCTGGAACTTTGCTTTTTCTTCTGATATGATCTTCTTTCCATACCATTTTACTAAAATTAAAAATCCAGACAAAAGTTTTAAAGAGTAATAAAGCCTTGAGATTTTAGAGAGAGCTGCAGAAAAAAAAAGAAAAAAAATATTTTATTGGAAAGTCAATAGATATAAAAGAAAACTAATTTCAGCAAATTTAGCAAAGTCATTCTATCTGAAAAAAAAAAAAAAATAAAAAAGATCTTTTTTCTTGTTTTCCTTCACCTTATCTGGGAAGAGGAACTGTCACCAGTTCTCAGTGATTATGGCAGCATGGTTGCATGGGCAGCATCTTTCACCATTTTGCCACCAGTTGGGTATTTCGCAACTAAACTACGTGGCAGCACATTTCGTGCAACATTCCTGCTGAAGCATGAAGGACTGCAAGAAGACAGAGCACATTCCCACGTGGGAGGCCTGGAAGAGAAAAGCAATCGCAAGTAGGGTGCAGGCAAATACCTGCAGCAGGAGTTAAGGGCATGTTTTGGCATCCAAGTCTGATCATATTCCCAGGTGTTTGCCCTTCTCCTCTATGTGACAGAATAAAGATTTTGCAAATTAGAGATGCTGATTAGGGACAACCTCATAGTCTCTCAAAAGACATTACAGATATAATCTGAAGAGTTTACACTATAGGAATATATAAATATTGTGAAACTCCATTGTCCTCTTTTATACATTTTGGTGAGGAAGGCCATTGTGCTTTCACAGTAGATAAAAAACTATTTTCTGAAGGCATAAAACCCTCTCCTTTCAGCTTTCTTAATCCACTGACATTTAGAGACCAAGGATTTGAGGACAATAAAAAGCAGGAAAACAATGCAGAGTAACTGTAAGGAAAGAGATACAGAAGGATTATTATATTTAATCAACTTACTGAAGTTTGTGAGAGAAGAAATTCATTCAAAGGGAGGGTTTTGGAGAGCAAAAAAATCGTTCAAGTCCACAGTGACTTCAAGATTACTACCATGAGAGCAAATCAAGATTTAAGCTAAGAACAATCCTCTCAATTAGAGATAAAAGTCAAGCTTAACTTTCTGCCCCAGTGCAGATATCTGTTGTAATGGTGGAGACCATGTAGCATCTGAGCTACCAAAACAGGCAGTTTTCATGAAGTTTTATAGATACAAAAAATATTTTAATCTCGACATCATGAAGGCAAACTGACCAAAACTCTCCTCAGTTCTGTAGAATTAGAATGTATTTTCCTAGTTTCTGATTTAGAAATCCCTTTTCTTTGCAGCTGCCTGCAATATTTGCTCATGATCTCTGCTATCCCATAGTTTTACTCTTTCCAAGATTTCCATGGTTTTAAAATAATTCTATTTTTATTTTCCACTCTGTTTCTCCTGGAGGACTTTTGTATGTGCAAATCTTTCAGCTGTTCTTTGCACCCCTAATTAAATCCAAAACTGTTACAGAAACTGCCTCACAAGCAGGTCACTTTCTGCACGAACATCACAGCTCTGTGGGTGGTTGTTTGAAGTATATACTTGCTATATCTTGCAATCTAGAAATCTCATTCCATGCCCTCAACAGCAGTGTAATATCCCTCTATCTATTTATCATTTCAGCAATACCAGTCTTTTGCTATCTATTCCTACCATGTATTTTTAGTGCCATTTCTGGTTTGAGTATCTTCTCTAGGAGCCTTTGTACTTTACAGTGTAAAACCTCAGATACAAATGTAGTTTTTCAGAGCCAGATCCTAGAATTCAAATATAAGTGGGCATAATCATCTTTGTTGTGCTTAAGTGCTCAGACTGCTGAGTTAACACACATATCCTTGATGGATACTAGGATGTCTTCCTAACAGTTTCTCAAATACGGTGCCTGGATAATGGTGATACCAAAGGCAAAGCCAAAGGCTGACTTGAAGTCAGACCTTTTATTGAATACCTACTGCAGCACTGGCAGGAAGACAGGGTCAAAAGATCTTCTGTTGAAGTGTGTCTTTGATTCGGGCTTAGCCAGGCTGAAACGTGTGCTGATGCTTTGGCAGGGTGCCCTGATGCCCTGGTGTCGGACTGCCAGGCACTGGAAGCCCAGTACTTTACTTAGAAAGAATAATTCTTCCAATAATGCAACACCATGGCCATTGCCATAAAATTAAGAAGGGTTTCGTGATAGTAAAATAATTGTAATATGCGACTTCTATTATCTTGCTCTAAATTTACATGGGAATAGAACTTACTAGCCTTTAACCTACGCCCACTCCCTGCACAAAGTAACGGATTCACATTAAGTAAATACCAAAGAAAACTGACTTCTAACATCTTTCTGACCAAACGATGATTTGGTTTTTATTCCTAAGTTTACTTTTGAGGTTTTCCTTTGCATTATTTTGTCTCTTTTTAATCCTCTTGGATGATAAACTAGTCCATTCCCATCATTGCGGCTAACCAAGTCATCAAACCAGTGACCTGCCCTTAGTCTGATAGTTCCCATCCCCTTGCTTTATTTCCCACTGTGCATAAGATAAAAAATTTTGTTTGTAATTAAATAATCCCTCAGTGAAATTCATAAGCAGTCTTTTTAGCAAGTATACTCTCTTCCAGATGAATATCAATCAACAAAAATGTGCTCACTCTTGCTGCCATACATTACTACAATGAACTGGGAATTCTTTATTAGCAGAGTGGCACTGTTTCACAATGAAATGGAAGATAAATCCACCCCACAGTAATTAGGAGAGGGCAATTATGGATATGAATGGTCTCAAGCTGAGGACAAATATATCAGGTCATTTCTTTGTCTTCTGCAAGTGTGTTAGGGAAAGGAATGGACGATCCATGGGTTTTAAAGGAACCATGTAGGCAGCTGATGGAAGAAATTAGAGAGTGCAGACAATAAATTCAAGCCCAGCATGTCACCTTACAGCTGCAAATCAGGCACCAAAGCACCAAAGGATATGGATCTTCCAAACACCTCTAGTTTTGCTTTCCATGGACCTCATTTTGAGATACCTGATTGTCCTCAGGCAGAGAATATGGTGCTCCAAGGGCTCACTCAGGCACAACTGCTCTGTGTTGTTCAGTTCCACACTGCTCACTATCATCTGTATTACTGCTAATAATTAAAAAATGGAAAATAGTATCAATTTATTATCAAATGAATTCAAGGCTATCTATAAGAAATACTTTGCATTAAGAAAGTAATTTGTCAAGCACCAGTCAATCCTTCTGTATCTTCTGAGTCATCTACATTAAGATGCACAGTTTACTGCATCATTCACTTTTGAATCAGGGACTTGCTCAGTTGGCCATGATTTCCTTCTCCTTCAAAAAGTTGCAGTGTTGTCTGCAGATCTAACGGCACACAAACCAGAGAACTGACAACATGTTCGTTAACCATCAGGCTGGTATTCAAAATTTTATGTCTTTTCTCACCTTTTTCATTCTTTTCACTGGCAATTACTGTTAGTTTGACTTTCCTCTTCAGAATTATTACCTTACACAAATCACTGGGTTTGTGGCTTGAGCACTACTTAAGGCTAAGTGGATTGAAGTTTCTTGTTGATTCTATATCCCATCTTTTCCTCATTGTGAAGAGAACAGGCTTTCTATTACCTCGAAAACATAGAAGAAGAGAAGGAAACAGGTGCTAAAAGAATAAATGCTGAGAGATATTTAGGAGAGCTGCCATATGTCACAGCTCAGTAATGCTCAGGAACCTGCATCTCCTATGTCCCAGTGCAAACCTTGCAGTTCATCCTTTTTGTTTCTCACAGAACAGGGTTTCAAAGAAGGCTACATCAGGGCAACCGGACACTGCTGCAGGCTGGGTGCTGTACCCTAATGTCAGCCTTCCAGTGATTCAACCACTTGAAATGATTCCTTTCTGGATATTTCAGAAAACTCTTTTGAAAGAAAGGTGCTATAACCCTCAGAAACAGGATACCAGTGCTATTGCTGATTTAAATGCAAACCATTGTGCTGTCAATGCTGATAGTTACCTGCTTTATTACTTTGAGTTTTGGCCTTCCCTTTCCATTTGCATGAATATCTTTGATCTGAGTTAATACCTTCATTTGGGGATTTAGACAGCTGAAGTATTCATAAAAGGGGTGGCATTGTTTTCAAAATGATGGAGGTTTCCTCACCTGCTGTTTCATTTTATCTTATAATTTAGTCAGATCAGGAGTTCTTATTCTCTTGAATCACCTTCTGCTTGACAAAGACACAATTTAGATCAAAAGGGCAAGGGCAGAGTGTTTTTACCTTCAGAATTCTGCATTTAGCTCCCATTGCTTCTGTCACTTTCATTCAATTATCTCTCACAATTTAAAGCACATCTAAACAGATATTGCAGGTGGTTATAAAATTACAGAGCAATGGAAAAATACAGAAATTTCAGTGTACTTGTTGGATTTTGTGCTCAAATTGGCAGCAAAATAACGTTGGCATCTTTTGACTGCATGCTCTTTGACTGAGATAATTACTATATACATTCAGACAAATTAAACTGTGAACTGAAGGCCACATCATAGGAGTCAGCTCCATCACCTTTTGTGAACCAATGTGATACTGACATGTGTGGTGATTAGATCAGATTCTCAGAACTATTTCTGAGTATCAAATGTTTGTTCAATCAAAATAAATTCCTCCTTTGGGGCTACTGCTGAAAAGAGATCATATACACAAAAGAGTTGCACTATTTAGACGCCTTAGGATGTTTTATTTATAAGTTAAGGTACTGTGACTATCAATGTTTGTTCAGAAGATGCATCAGAAATCTCAAGGTCAAGCATTCAGAGTTAGAAAATGCCACCAAATGTGATTGTGACAATGTGTTAGGAAATAACTTTAATAATTTTGTTATATACTCTGTTCCTGTGAGTCTGTAATCTCACACAAGGGATAGTTAACACCAGACAGGCAGCTGTGGAAAGTGTCCTTTGACATTTAGCATTCAGTGCACAGCTCTAGGCTCCATGACAGAGTTAAAACCCTGCTCTGAAGATGTTTTGATTTCCTTATGAACATTTCATTATATTATAGTACCATACATTCCTCAGAAACAGTAAATAATTTTTTCTCAAACACTTCAGAAAATGAAAGAATTGTTTATCTCCAAATGCAGAGGCAGAAATTAAAGGAAACATTCTCACTTTGACTTAGATGAAAAATCTGATCCTTACCATTGAATTTTCAAAAAAGGGAAAGTCAGGGTATTGTTGCTTTCAATTTCAGTTCATGGCTCACACGTTGCAGAAGATATGGTCTCAAAAAAGCTGTCCTTAAAAGTGAGGACACATTTGTAAAAAATCTGTGGATAAATGCCTTGACAAATACTACACAGGAATTTTATAGTGGAGGCAAAGACAGAAGCTAGTCCCACAGAATTCAGCTGCTGCAATTCCACATTTTACAATTCTGTATTCAACTGCCTGAAACAAAAGACCATTTTTCCTTTCTCTATGGATCCCTCCATCATAAGAACAGATCACAACACAAAGCCTCTTTCACTACACAGCTCTTAGTCTTCCTCAGAACTCTATCCATCCTTCACATTTCCTGTGGGAAAATAATTAATAAAGGGCTGTGTAATAACAGAAACACAGAAGAAGATTGAATTGAGGTTGCACAGGGAATTTCAGTTTCTGTATCTTTCTTCTTGCTACCATAATATTCTTTTATGCACTTTCTAGCCAGCAATTTCCTAGAGCTTTAAGAAAAACAGGCACAGACCCCAAAAAGTCTTTAATGTGGCATTGCAAATTATGTCCACACATAACCTCTCTACATACATAGCAGGATTAAGAGCAGGCTGAAGGCTGGGAAAGGCACGCCTGGACTGCCCACATTATTTACTGTGGACTCTGTTGTAGCTTGGCTGAGAACATTAAAACTGCTTAGAAAAAGCCAGCCTCAGGGTATCTGCTGGTGGATGGGGCCGTACGTATGCTTGGCTCAGAATACCCTGACCCTCATGAACTGGGTAAAAGAGAGTTTGGCTCTACTCTAAAGCATCTAGAACATCCAAGCTTTCTTTTTCTTTGGGAGGTCTCTACAGCTTCATGTATGGCTTTCAGGCAGGTCTGATTTTCAGGAGCAGTTCTGAAATAACAGGAATGCTTCAGCTTTATTCACTGCTTTGTCTATTGCTATTCCTGCTAGGGTTTTGCCCTGGAAACTCACCCTTTATCCATTAAATTATATCTTATCTAAACCCCCGTAAGGTAGTCTTTTGCACATTTCCCACTAAAATGCCCCAGAATAATCTAGTAAATCTAGTAAATTCTGTTTAGTCCATTGCACTAAGATGCACATCTATGTAATAAAGCTGTATTATATACTAACTGTGAACCCTGAAAAGAAGCATATTCATTTCTAAAGTCTATTAATATAGATTTGTTTTTATTTCAACTCTGTATGACTCTGTTTTAAAATAGATAATTAAGCCATTAAAGGGAAAAAAAAAACTGCAGTAAATTATGCCCACATTCTGATTTGTATTAGTACTGTCATGCAAGTTGTTACACTCCAGTAGAATGATCTATCTGTAGTTGAGATAAGCAGCTCCAAATGAATGTGGGGATCCAATGCAGAGATCTTGCCACAAAGAGCTAACAAAGAGCCCTAGAGAAGTTCTTCTGCCTCAGATGTTCTAGGGAACCAGAGCTGGGTCAGAGACATCCTCTGAAGTGTGCATGCGCATGTGTGCCTGTGCATGTGTGCCTGTATGTGCAGCCTCTACTGGAATCTGATTTGTATGAATTGTATCTGATGTTCTAGGAATAAGGAGTGCATATCAAATTATTTTATAGCAAACATGTGCCAATGTGCTTTTTAAAACATAGAACACCAGGAATGTGACAGAATTTTCACAGTCTCTCCTCCATACATGTATCTTTGGAAAGTAGCAATTATTTGACTGAACACCTTTTTCAGTGCACTTTGTGCCTACATGGGTCTCTCTGATAACCTTTGTGGTTAGACTCTGTAGCGTGTAAAATCAAATGCCCTTCCCACACACATACTTTTCATTAATTTGTCTGTCTGGCTCTGATTTTACCTCAACATTCCTTCACAGCCACATGATGGTCTTTCAACAAGAACTTCAGCACAATATGCTACTTTATTCTTTACTCAATTGCTAAAAATATGACAAGCTGGAAATCTCCTAATGCCTAAAAGCAATATAAATCCTAGAATCAAATTTCTTGTGATGTTTTTACCTCAGATGGACAATTATGCTGATAAAAAACTGAATTATTAATTGTTCTACCTCCAGAAATTTGTGTCTGAAAACAGGAGTGTTGTAAGGCACAGAAAATTGCTCATATGTTACAGTGGAGAACCTAAAAGGGGCTAGTAAATACCAGTGAGAGCTGAAGTTCTCACAGTAGAAATGCTAATCCGTTCTTTTCACGTATCCTTTCTCAGCATTACAGCATTGGAGGAAAATGATTTTAAAAAACTAACACTGCATGTGACAAAGCAAAGAGCTTTGATATAGTATTTTTACAATTATTTCCTGATGTTAGCTTAAGAGACTACAGCATAAAACATAGTTGTACCACACATAGGGGATTTACCTTCTACATCTGCATTGCTTTAATATATGGGGCAGAAGGGAGAAGTTTTCAAGGATGAAAAGTTTTCACATTCCCCTGATTCTCATTTTTCAATTCATTGGAATTTTTTAGATTCTGAACAGAGCACCACTTTTTACTGCATTTTAGAAACAGGACTTCATCTGTTTGCTCAACTAACCCTTAAAAGCACTGAAGACGAACCTGTCCTTTGAAGATAATAAATCACTTCACAGTTCCTGAATAGATTCAGCATCAAAAACATCTTCAGAGAAAAAGTATCAGCTGTAGGCCAGCTGCTTTGCCAAAGACAATATACCAGCCTTCTGCAAGCTCATTTTTCTTATGTTTGCTAAGTTCTTTGTTGGGTAAATTCAAGTAGAACAAGCTCTGGGAGCTGGGTCTCTTCTTGCTCTGTCTGACACTCTTGAGCCTGTATTGGAGAGCTCTCGAGGGTTGAAGTGCTGAGCTCAATAAGAAAATGAGGCAGTGACTTTCTGAACCTAATGTCCCTACAGTGAAACTGAACCTCTGTCCTGCAGTTTTGCTTTACACAGCTCTTTCTGTACCAGCAAGATGGGAAAGAAATGCCAGTACAGCTATGCAAAGCTGAATGGCAGTCCCCAGGGCAGGGACAGGCAGGGGTGGGTACTGGAGGACCATGACAGGTTCTCTGACTGGAATGGTTAACATTAAAAGGTCAAAGTTCTGGCCTAGTGGGGCACAAGTTATTTGCTGCTCCTATGATGAAGACAGTTCTCAGCACCAGAAAGAGGAACAGCTTCAAATAAAAGGAGCAATTAAGAAGTCAGGATTAAATAAAAGAGCAAAATAACACAAAAATGCATGACGTAGAGAGAAGGCAGAAGGTTGATACAATGTTTTTCTCCTATTTACTGATTAAAAAATACTAAAAAGCGGCTATAAATTAATAGCAGAACACAACCTTTGGCTTCTTTTGAAAACAAGTAGCATAAAATAAGATCTTAGAGCCAATTTTAATACTATAATCACACTGAGCCTGCACTTGCTGTGAGACAGACAAAATCATGCTTTTTCTCCATTAGATTATCTTTTATTTTAAACTGCTCTTTAATCAGTGAGTTCCTTGACAGCCCACACCCCACTGTACTATATATTCCTTGAAATATCTCAGCTGGCTCCTGCCAGTCAAACTGACAAGGATCTCCAGCCAGCTTTTACCAGAACTGCTATTTCAGAAAGTGACTGGTTTCCTTCTTCCAAGCAAATACAATAGTGGGTGAGTACAAATCACACTCTGAACTGACACACTGAACATATGCTGAGTAATATTGAGTGAAATGGGGCAATAGCAATTTACACAGATACAATCTCTTATCTCTTATGGATTTTCTCCTCCTGTATTATTCATTTCCCAATATCATTCTTTTTACAAGCACTGTTTCCTTCTCAGACCATCTCTCTCTCTCCCCATTCCTGCCTTTCCTGATACCACTCTGCAGTGTCAATCTTCTCAATAACCCCTTTTCATATAGCAGTCATCCCATCCTCCAAAATCATCTCTACACACTTCTCTTAAAACAGTTGTTGAAAGTATCCACCCCAAAAGTTTCTTTTTATCTAGAAAATGATTTTTTGCTCTACACATCCCAAGATGTACTTCCCTAGATTTGCTGTGAGAAGCTCTCTGAGTAAAGGAGAGGTAGAGTACTTTTGATATTTAAGACAGCTTTATAATTTGATGGAGTATATTGTTGTTTTTTTTTTCTCTTGGGAAAAACAAATACACAAGAGTTCATTCACACTAACATCATATGCTATCCTGGGACAATAAGCAACTGATGGGCTGTTTGAGGCATTACTAAAATGCTTGAGTGTGTGTTTCTGTGAAAATATTGTGAAACAGAAAACTACTCTTTGCCTTGGACATGCTGGTAGGAGATAAGTACTATCTGTATCAGGTGTCTAGCCAAGATTTAGGGCTTATGGGCAGTGTGAGATGGTGAACTCTGCCCTGCAGTTTTTCAGGATCTTTAAAGTAACACAGTTTAATAATCTGTCAACCATTTAACTAAAAAGTATTATTTCCAAGGTGTAAAAGAATGTGGCTTTACAAAGAAAGTGTTGGGATTCCTTATGTGGTCTGGTTGCAGTGTGTATCATAAATGATGCCTGTTGAAACTAGGGTTTTAAGAGGAGAAAATCTTTTGTCTGTTCCTGACATGGCCAGAGCCTGCACTGGACCAGGCCCAGCCCCAGGCATCTGGCAGTTCCTTGGGGAGCACCATGGGCAGGACAGGGGGAATCTGGCACAAGGAGTGGCAGAACTCATCAGGGTTGCAGGTGCCTTCAGAACCCAGAGATATTCAGTGCTGAATCTGAAGCATATTCTGACTCCTAGTAGAAGAATACCATCTCACCTTCCTGAAACTCCTTTTCCACAGGAAAAAATTTATGGTTTTTTAGCTGCCTTTGTGGGATAGCTGTCATCTGAGCTATGTATTACAGGGAAGATGCTAGATGACTTGACCAAAAGTGCCTGGCTTATCACAGCATCTGATATATCCACTAGCAGGTTCAGGTGAAGGTAGGTATTGCCTTTTCCAATCATTTTAACCTGTGTTGAGGGTGGATGGAAGGTGTGCACATTGCTCCAAGGAACAACTTTATGTGTTTTGATAAGTTTTATCAGACCTTTAGGAGCAAAATTAAGATTAATTAAAATACATCCTTAACTGTGTGCAGTTCTAGATCCCTCATCTCCAAAAGGGCATATTAAAAAGCAGTAAAATCTAACAGAAGGATGGCAAACATTGTAAGTATAGAATAGCCTCCATAGGAGCAGAGACTGCATAGCTGCACAGTTGTGCGAAGCACCTCATTTAGGAGATACATTTGGGAAGCATACCCATATGCATCCATAAACATACAGCTGGATACAAAGGGGATGGACAAGGGTGAACTCTTCTCTATTCCTTGAACTGAAATGTAGGAGCCAAGGATGATCACATGTAGTCAGAAGGAAGAAGTTTAGAAAAATAAAAAGTGGATCTTAATACAATAGGTAGTAAACATGTAACCCTGGGAAGAGGTTGAACATACTCAAGGGAAGAAGAGAAATATTTGGGAAAGAAATGCATTGAGAGTTATTAAATAGCACCATTCAGGATCAGGAAATCACCTAAACTTAAAATAGCTGGAGTATAAATATCATACATGTTTCCTTAGTTTTGCCCTTTCCTACATGTCCACTTAAAGGAATTGCTGGAGACAGGCTAAAGTACATGACTGAGCCTTGACCCAAAACAAGTCAGCTTGTTGCTGTAGAGCACTAAATCCAAATTTAGTTTAATTCTATGTGTTTGTTTCTATATAACATCAATACAAAATCATTAAATTATTCCTGTTGTGCTTTCACAAGTGAATGGTTTGGCCACATATTATTACACTTCTCTTTGTGCAGAGTTCTGAAACTTTGTTTATGAGTTCAACACAGATATTCTGAAATTCAATAGAGATGTGAAGGTAAAAAGACAAGTGCGTTTTGCTGGGGATGAGAGAAGCAGCCCTGGGTGTTTATGTGCTGGAACCTTCTGGAGGACAGAATCAATTTTTTTCAATCAGTCATTTCTAAAGCTAATTAAAAACCTTATTGTCGTAAGCAGGAAGAGGCACTTTTATATAAACTGAAAATGCATTTAAACTGCTGTAATATCAAAGACTGACTTCTGATATGCAGAAATTAGCTTTAGATGCTGTGAACATCTGAATTCATTGATTCAGCCTTCCTTGCAAACACAGTATTCCCAGACAATGTCTACATGAGCAAGTTTTTCGTGTGACAGAAACAGATGAACATATTGGAGCATTGATACCCTTGTACTTACGCACCATTTGGTTCAGCGGTTTTACTCTGGACTAAATGTTGTCCAGGCTCCTCAATAGAACATACCCATGCACAGGATTTGAGACTCTCCAAAAGACCAACCTCTCATCTGGATCCCTGTTTTTCCATTTGGACATGAATATACTTGGCTACAGCTGGAGCTCCCCTTCTGGTTTTATTTCCTCCAGAAGGAAGCTAGATCTGAACCAATGTGCTGCAAGGCATGACCTCAGAATGAAAGAAAGGAAAGTGTTAATAGTTTCTCAGCTTCTTCCCTTGAGTACTTATTATGGGCAGAAGCTCTGCAAGAGAAAGGAAAGGAGGTTTGTGCTCATCAGCAGGGTGTAGGAGGTCAAATCACCAGCTGACAGGAACCGGCACTAAGAGAGGAGTTAATGGAGTTCTAATAAGTGAGCTGGGCCAATAACCAAACACCTACCTGGCTTCTGAACTGTCTTTATGATAGGACTGTAATTTTAAGCCCTCTCATTCTGAAATATCTGAAAATTTGTACATTCTCATTGAGGATAACACTAGTTGTCAAATTTGTAGGGAATTTAGAGTAATGGGATTTCACAGATTAAGAATATTTGCATTTCTCCCATTCAAATGCCCAATTATCTATCATCTGTGCTGAAAAAAAATCAGCTGGTCACTGAACTTAAAACCCCTTTTGTTAGGAACAGAATCAGGAACCTGTCTTCATTAGTATTAGCAAAGTGCTTTAAGGATTATCAGAAAAGGATGGTAGCAATAGAAGTGCTTAGTAAAATGAGAGATGAATAACACATGAATCTTTTCCTTAAATTTAGATCAGTGCACAATGATAATCTTCTAAATACAGGGGCACAGATGTTTTGCTTATATAGATTATACTCTGGAAGCTAAGTAGTGCACCCATACAAAACTCTGTGAATTCAGCTATTCATGTACATAATCCTGCAAAATAGACACAAGGATTAAGAGAATGAATTACCAATAAATGCCCAATGAAATTATATTTATCATATAAACACTCTAACAGCTAACCTGACTCTTCTCTGGTAGTACATGTCTACTACAGGAATTTAACCTATAGGCACACATAATTAGCTCCTTCACCTTAGAGTTGCTGAAAGAATGGTTTGCTTAAGAAGATTAGTTCTTTTAGTGTTCAATAAAAGTACTGACAAATGAGCCTAAAATGATTACAGAGGAACGCTTTTTAACACCATTTTCTGATCTTTTATTTTGAAATAGTGTGCCTTTCAGTCAAAAACCTTTTAGTCTGGCCTTTTGTGTTTTTCCAAATCAGTGCTTACCTTTTAATTCCTTCTATATTCAAATCATGTATGTGATGAGATGGTTTTCAAGGCCCTTTTCATCCACTTGGATGATGATCACAACAGTCTCTTTAAATAGAACTTCAGTGCTACTTTATTTCTTCTGGTCATTGTAACTCCATGCAGCTTCCTGTCTGCACTGGAGCACTTTACCATGCCTGTAATGACAGGATAACTCTTTTTGAACTGTGCTGTACCAAAATTACTTGAGTTAAAAGTAATTTTTCAGAAGGGGGGATTTTTAAGGGCAGGTGGAAGACAGAAGAGGTGATACTGAAAAGCACAGACAGGAACAAAGCTGTCTTAGATGGGTCATGGCAGGGAAATGGATTTTTCCATTAGTTTGCCTGTATACCATAAACTTGAGGTGTGGAGTAAGCACTGTAATACAGTAAGCATTGTAAGAGCTGCAGTGGCTCTGTAGGTATAACAATATCTATGCATGGCAGTCTATTTCCTCATGTAAAAGCTAAGGATAAAATTTTGAATTACTGATACAGACTTACAGAATAATGCTCTTTTCAAAGGTATAGAATTATCCGGATCCTTCATTGCTACGTAATTTTATAAAAGCACTGAAATTATGTGAGTTATATTTCCATTTTTCCTAATCCTATAATTCTCAAGCTCGGGAAATTTATCATACTCAGCTGTTAGCATCATCTGAAAAACTGATGCCATAAACAGAAATCAACTTATGTTACCACTTCTTGCTCAGTAAAAATGAATAGCCTCTCCCACTTTAAGTCATGCTGCCACCTACAGATTGAATACGCACTTGCAATACCCTGCTTAGGATACAGGCAACGCAGGTTGGAAGAAGTTTCTGGACCCTAGCTCAACTGCCTCCACAAAACAATGATAATAATGATAATTAAAAGGAGAAAAGTATGTGATGCTCAGTGCAACTCTTTACCATCCTCTGTTCAATGCCAGACCTCCCTTCCCGAACCCAGATCGACTCCCAGGTAACTCCCCTCAGTTTATATACTGGGCATGATGTTCTGTGGTGTGGAATATCCCTTTGGGCAGCTGTGGTCACCTGTCCCAGCTATGCTCTCTCCCAGTTTGCTTGGAGTACCTCCTCACTGGCAGAGCATGAGACAAGAAAAAAGTCTTTGACTTAGGATAAATACAATTTAGCAAAAAACCAAAACATCAGAATGTTACCAACACCATTCTCATTCTGAACTCAAAACACAGCACTGTAACAGCTACTGAGAAGAAATTAACTCTACCCTGTATGAAACCAAGACAGTTGCTAAATGCTTTATTCCATCTGGTCCTACAAACCTCCTCAGATGGAAGCTGCACAGCCTTTGGGCAACCCATTCGACTGCCGGACTGTCCTCACAGGGATAAAGACTTTTCTTTTAACCGTTCTGAATCTTTAATTTCAATTTATGCTCATTGTCTGTTGCTCTGCCACACAACACTATGAAGACCCTTCCTTCATCTTCTTGCTAACCTCCTCATAGGTATTGGTGAGCAGCTGTTGATTCCCCCCCATACTATGTCTTCTCCAAGTTGAAGATGCCCAGTTCCTTCAGCATCTCCTGAAATGGATAAGGGCTCAAGTGCCTTATTAGCTTGGAAGCTTTTTGCTGAACTTCGTCCAGTATTTTTGTTTTTCTTGTGCTAGGAACCAAAACTGAATGTGACAGTTAAATGTGGTCCCACAAGTGCTGAAAATTGAGATGTAATACCCTTCTATGATTGACTGGTTGTGTCCCTGCTAACCCATTCAAGGAGGCTGTTGGTAATTCTTGCTGCCAAGGAACAGAGCTGAACAGGGGCCATGTTCAGCTGCCCACCAGGTCCTTGGTGCCACTCCTGCAGAGCTGCTTTGCAGGCTGGGCTGTTGCATGGGCACTTCCTTCCCACAGGCAGCGCTTTGCATTTGATCTTGTTGAGTGTCATACAGTTCCTCTTGGCCGCTTCTTCAAGCATGTCTAGGCTGCCCTGAACAACAGCCTGACCCTCCAGAATATACATTTGTTCCCTTTATTTGATGTCATCTGCAGATTCAATGAAGGTGAATTCCAACCCCTCCTCCAGGCCACTGACAAAGACATGAAGTAGGATGGGGCCAAAAAGACACCCCAGTGACACTCACTCCAGGGAGGGTGTGACCCATTAACCACTCTGAGCTTCATCATCCAATCACATTTTTACCCATCTGGTTTGGGTACCCATCATGGGTGTCCATCCATGCAAACCACTATGTCCTAACTTGGTTTCACAAATATTGTGGTACAGTGGAAAACAGCCAAGATAAAGGATGTTCTTTAGTTCTCCCCTTTTCCAGAATTCCACTGTTTTTATCACAGTTAAGTGCCTTTTTTTTAATCAAGAAGAAAATAGAAATGTTTTTTTTCCAAAGTTGGTTCCATTAATATTTTTTGTGCTACTGTAAGGGTTCATAGTAACAGGAATAGAGTCTGCATCCTGGAAACAATGTAACATGGTTTGATTTTATTATAAATGCTTTTTCAGTGATGTCAAGTGCTCACCTCATCTTGAAGAGCTTACTGAAATAGGCACTACCACTCTGTTGTACCTCAGTACAACTTTTCAGTTAGATACTTTTAGGCTGTAAACTTGTAACATTATTACTTGGAATAGCATTTCACATAAAACACTTTAAAAAAATACTATGAATTACAAGATACATTTGTTTGCTGAAAATACTTTTCAAAGATTTAATTTTGCAAGTCAGATGTCTATGCAAATAGGAAATTCAAGCTGGTAGCCCATGGTTTCTTGAAGTTCTGTTAGACCTGCCTGGTGTACCACAATTTTACGCCAATGCATTCAAGACTTTTCATTTAGAGTTTGGAATGTTTTTGGAACATTTTAAAGGATTTTGGTAAGGTTTTTTTACCTAATCTGTATGAATCTCAATCTACAATTTTTTTTGGTTCATGATTTGAACCTGCTATTCTCCCTTATGTTCTTGGCATTACATGTAAAATATCAATGTTGCACAATATTCCTGCAATCCTTCATTAAGTGGAATCTTAAAAGTCACATTTCATTATTTCTCTCAGACAGACCGTTGCATAACATGAAGGATCAAGGTCAAATGATATATGAAGAGAGACTTTTAAATCATTCAGATGGTCCTCCTCAATTTTTATCCCTTTTTCACGACCTTCCAAAAAATATGAGAGATTCTGAACGTTTTTCAAAATGAGTCTGTAACATCCAGGTATATTCAGCTGTAAAGGAGATACTCTGAATTTGCACAAATCCAGCTCATCCTTAGAAAGTCTTTCATGGTACCATTGTCCAACTTTATTACTGGGATACTTGATACTATGTCCCACCATTGGAAGAACCACCTTCAAAGAAAAAAACAAAACAAACATATTTAAGGTAACTCTCACCCATACCCCTTTAAATAAATGTGATAATTTTAAATGTGTTTAAACCTTGTGTTTTAGAGCCTGAAATAGTAAAACAGTAGCTTCTCTTGTGAAATGAAGCTGTGCATGGCAGGTATCTTGATTGTAATTAAAGTAGAAAAAAATTAACAATGCATCAGGATTCCTAAAACAAATTAGAAATATACTAGTAAGAATTTTCTTGCTTCTTGGGAAAGATAAAGCAATAAAGACATTCAATTGCCATATATTCAGTTGCCATACAAGACTTCACAACTACATTCTGAAACCTTCAAAAATTAGAATATCAACTGCTTTTGAAAGTTTTTCCCAGTTGACTGAAATCTTTTCTGAAGTATTCAGCTTCATGATAAATATTACCATACTGCAAATGACACTGTGCTTATTTCTACTAACAAGTAAATTTGTTATGAGAGTGGAGATTAGTTCACCTGTGCTTTTTTCAGTGTGCATTCTGGCAGGGAAGAAGACTGCACCAGTTAAATTAATCACATTATTCAAAACAAAACATTTTAACCAAATAGAGATCAACAACTCAGAATTTTTTGTACAGACTTACTTGGTATATAGAATACTTGTTAGCTGATTCTTCTGAAGCAGAGACTACATGAACCTGTAAAGACATTTAAGAAGAAAAAATCTTTTAAGAAGTAAAAACATATGCTTTATTTTAGGAATTATGCACTATATTCACAAACTTACAAAGAATTCTAAGCCTACAGCAAGGACAATAAACTCAGGTATGAAAAAATCTTGATATGCTTAATATAAAGTAATCAGTTCACTGGTAGATGATGTTGCATTAAACATTTACAACTAATATTCTCTGAGTCTAAAGTTAACTAAGGCAATACCATCTTGTGCTGCATCAGCAAAAGCAAAAATATGAAGAAAAATGTTTTATATTAAATAGGAATATACCTATATAAAACTCAGTAATTCTATACTGCATTTGATACCTCAGCTTTTAATTTTATTTTATCTAATAATTTCATTAACATTCACTCTTAAAAATGTTGGTAAATTTCAATGCAAACAGAAGCCACTCCATAGGGACTGAAGTAACCTTTCAAATTTGTATGACATTCACCCAGAAGAAATTAATTACATTCTGCCTCTGCACATACCTGTTTATTCTCTGGTAAAACACTGCACAGTTCTTTGATTTTTCTGATCAGGAGAGAGATAGTATCATAGGATCATCTAGGTTGGAAACATTGAGTCCAGCTGCAAACCTAACATTGCAGCCTGTTCCAGTGCTTGGTAACCCTTTTGGTGAAGAATTTTTCCTAATACACAAACTAAACTTTTCTGGCACAACTTGAGGCCATTTCCTCTTGTCCTACCACTTGTTACCTGGCAGAAGAGACCCAACTGCCTTTACAATAAGGTATGCTAGTATGCTAACCCTAAAAGAAGACAGCACTTCAGAACAGACTTCAGCATGACAAAACCTGGGACAGACACTCCACTGCCAGGTTCTACTCATTGGCTCACCTATGGCTCCATGCACAGCTCCCAGGCTGTGCTGTGGGCAAGCAGAAGTATTCCCTTGCCCTTTACTACTTTCCCAAGAACACTGCTGCATTTCTTGAACAGCTGCTACCAGTTTAGACCCAGCATCAGTGAAATTGTGCTAAACATGCTTTGCCTCTGCAGCTGCAATGAGATTGTCAGTTTAGTCTGATAGGCCACCTTTCACCATAGGCTTACACTCAGCAGTGTAATATTGGAAAGGCCTGATGTGGAGATCAAGACTCAGATCAGCACTGACTGGTAATATGGGTATACCCAGAGGCCACTCTGAAGGTTTTCCCCAGTCAGAAGAGCATTATATACTGTGGAGACTAAATTCTCACATATATTAATTCTGACATTCTGTTCCTTCTTCTCATTTGAATAAAATGAATAGCCAAAACAGATTAAAATTGCTATTTACATGTCTAACTCATATGTCTATTTATGGTAAAACAAAAAAATCCTACATCATGTTTTTCAACTTTGTCACTAATATTAAAAAATTTAATGAATGAACCAAAATAAGGGCATTAAAATATGTCCGATTACATATTCAAGAGCATTAAGTTGTTTGGGTATTTTTTCGCATTTTGTTTTTGGGTTGTGGTTGTTGTTGATTTGTCTTTACAATAACTACTTTGGGAAGACTCACCTTGTCATTCAGGGAAATGCTTTCATCATTTTCTTCCAAAAAGACAAGATCACCCTCAACCACTTTTGAGCCATAAGTCTTCAGCCTATATGATGCTGCTTCATTCCAAATTTTACTGCAATAAGCATGGATGTAGAATATGCGTAAGGAGTGGGGAATGTTGAGCCATCCTTTGGTACAACCTTCATGATTTACACCATAGCGATTTAGAGCTCGTAGCAACATCTTCTCTCTTACTTTAAATTCTGGCAGCATCCCAAGGGTGCCCTTTGCATCTTCTGATATAAACAAATATAACCATGTCAGTAATCCCTGATTATTCAAATATTACCTGACACTTAAGAGGAAGAAATAATCAAATAGGGAAAAAAGTGTCAATCTAACATCTCAATGCTTTTATTATTTCCTTTCCTTCAATGTGTCATGTTAGATAAATTTCATCTTGTATGCCTATCAAGACACACCCATGAATTTTATTCTGTTTCATGTAGTATAAATTAAGCTAGCTGTCATTCAGTTATTCAGCTTAGTTTGAACAGTTTTTTTTCTTTAGAAACTTACTTCATCATTCCAAAGGGGTTTTTTTTGAATCAGGTAACTGAAAGTAAAAACCAAGCTATAAAAGAATATTAAATCTCTACTTCTCATAAATTGTGAAGATGAATTTCACAGAAGGTAAAAACCATGTCTTTATTTTAAAGGTAAAAATTACATTAGCCTCAGGGAAGTCTGACCCTTAACCAAGATGAAAATACATTTAATCAGATTCATACTACTTATATAAATGCTGTATATTTAAAATTTTATGGTTTTCTTCTTTTTTTGTATTACAAGGGATTACCTGATGAAGCCTTTTGCACAGATTTTAATCTTTGCTTTCGGGAAAAGGCAAGCAGCTGCTTTCAGGGTCCACATCAATGTCTTTCCATGCATCATACGGCAATGTACAGAACAGAATCATTCATATTATATTTTCTTGTGAAACCAAACATACCTTTGTCTTTTGAAACTATATATCATAGTTGTTCTGTCAATCTACAGTGATAGGCAGGCTAATAGATGTGGAATATTTGAAAAGAAAAATGTACTTGAAGTTGACAGCAACTCCAAATGGAGAGCAAGTTCAGTTGAATGATATAAGCAATAAATAGGGCACTTTATTTAGCACACTCCCAGCTTTGACATATTTTAGTGATTTTAGTTCAAAGGAGAAAGAAAGAAGATGTGTTAAATGCTGAGTATGAGTTGGGTGCCACATTCCTGTATATTTCCCTTATTAGCGAGAAGAAGTTTATTGTCCAAAACCACAGATGGAAGGAGGCCAGAACTCCTCTGATAAACCTTAGTCTCTTCCAGCATTATGATATGCAGTGTTTGCTTCTATACTGTCTTGCACCTGAAGTACATTAATTTTCCACTGTTTTGTACATTCATGGCCTCACCCTCATATAATCTTTAAATGCGCAACTCTATTGAGTTCCACAGAATGAAGTATAAGTGGCATAAAGCAGTAGGAAAAGGAAAAGTATCTCCCTGTGCTGCAACACCTTATTCTCTCACAATATCAACTACGCATAAATATATGGACAATTTAAGTGGACATACCGGTTTGAAGAAAGTATCTTTTTGCATTGTTTACAGGATCATCAGTATCTTCAGGTGTGAAGAATAACTTCACAGCTTTCACCTTTAAGGAACAATATTAATTTTTTTTTGTAGTTAAATATAATTTTTTGTCAACTAAACAGACAATCATGCATCCAATTCTGTCTTAACATATTCTGCAACCTCTCAAAATTATATCAGTTCTTTAAAGTCAAAGTCAAATTCTCCCTTTCACAGAAGATCCCATGAACAGCAAAACAATGTGTTGCGTCCCTTCTCAGATTAAGAAAAAGGTTTTAGTCACCCAGAAAATGTAAGACAGTTTTCAAAGCTCTATGAGAAACCAGTCATTCTTCTTGGTCATCCAGCTCAAACTTCTCCACTTGAAATTGTCATCTTTCTGTCCTGAATAGGAATGCTCCTTCTTTCCATCCTGCATGCTTCATGCTAAATTTAGACTTAACACTTTCCAGTGTCATACAGAAGAATATAGAAGAACAACTTTTTTTTTTGGTTTTTTTTTAAATACTGATCTGTATTAGGCTAGATGACACTGAGACAAGGAAAACACTACAGTAATCTCTGCTACTTGCAACATCACAGGAGCCGCTCAATTTGCCAACCTATGACACCTGGCTCTTGTCCTCCTCTGTACTGGACTGTGCAAGTATGTACGGGCACATTTTTAATATAAATAGTAGTTCCTATCTATTTTAAATTAAAGCAACCAAGTTAAGACTTAACTTAGAGAGATTTAAATTATTAAATCAGCGACTGGCACCTGGTCCAACTGGTATCTGATGTCAGATACATCAACAGTAACTTCTATGGGCTGCCCTCAAATTTTGATACTTGTATTTGAAAGCTAAGTTTTCCTGACTTTTTTCAGAGTGAAAACAAGATTAGAAAAAAAGGATACTTAGGTATCTTTTTGACTTTGTAGTGGCTGAGTTGTCTTTTCACCTGTGCTAAACTAAACACTGTACTACATACAGTGAAAAGTACATTTCTCTTATCTTATGAATTATTACTTAATAAGCTCAGAACTGAGAGTTTGGGAAAATAGTCAAGGAATAGTGGAAAGCAACAATCTCTTCCAGCTAAATTACTGCAGTATTGAAAAAACAAATCCTTTTTTAAGAACTTCTGTGACATTTTTAAGAAGTAAACAGACCCCCAGCACGATAAAGAGACTACAGTTCAATCAGGACCATGAATAAACACCGTATGAAGACTGCTTAATTTCAGTGTTCAAATCCTGTATGGAATGCAACCACTTTCCTGCCAAGTGGCATGATAACAATTGCAATCACATTCCAATTACAGACAGAACTATCACCCCTTGAACTATTTAAAGATCCACTTGCTGTTTAAAAAAGGGTTCTTCAATATGAAGATCTTCATGCTTATGTTGTTATCAAAACTAATCTAGCAATTGCTTCCAGCACACAGATGGGTTTATCTCACAAATGAAATTGTTCACTGAGAAGGTCAACTCCAGTGCTAGACTTTGCAACAGTAATATGAAATTCTCTTGACAGTATGAACTCAAATTACAAAATGGAAATACCATTTTTTCATTCAGTAAAGCCAATCCTATTTGATCTGTCTGAACAATTTGTCCTTGTCCAAACCGCTGAGGTCCATAGTAATTGACAAAACCTTTTGTCTAGAATGAGAAAGAATAAATATGTTACGTTCACGAAAGTACTGGGTCTGATTAGTAAGACCAGGCATATAACACACATATATCTATATTTAGATCCAAAATGCATACAAACAGGATTTTTTAATCAGAAGTAACATGCAACAAAAGCATAATTCATGAATCATTACAATAATTTGGCACTTAATTTAGAAACATCTAAAAAGACTATTAAGTTCTACTATTGTCTTCACATCATTTTAAAAATCCCAAGTAAATGAAACAAAACTAATTTATATAGTTAATTATTATGAATACAACTACAGGTCAAGTCAAAGTAATTGAGCTTTTTAAATGTGTCAGATTATGAAATGCAGCACAGATGACGAACAATAACCACTGTTGGATATTTTTTCTTAAAACTCTAATCTTTTTCACATTAGATAATTTCTATTATTATTGTAATATAAAGGTCAAGAGTGAGCACTTCTGCTAGCTGGGACTTTAAATCTCCTGATGAGTTCTAAGTCACATGTGAGAAGTAAAATCACAGTCACTTGACCCAAGGAGAACACCCTCTTCTAGAAAACAGTAAGTATAATGGAGTAGACAAACAAAAACCATATGATATTTGTTTTGCAAACGGTTATTCAGTTCAGATTTTATAACCTTGCTTTGGAATCTATAGGTCCCATATGCAATTCTGCTTTCACAGAAGATGAAGAATCTGTATTTTGTATTAAAGCTTAGCCTGTTCTGTCATTCATCACCTGACCAGTAAGGTAAATACAATAAAGCAACTCACACAATCATAGGAATTTATGTTCATTTTCCAAACAGCAAAACAAAATAAGTCAGATGGAGGAGAGAGAGGAAAGCATTATAGTACCAACTGAATATTTTTTCAAGAATAAAATTAATTTCCAAAATACATGTAATGTATTTTGCTTTTGCACACTATGCAGTTTTCATTCAAGACTTTATACTGGATTAATCTCCTTAAAGCAATTTGTACTATAGTTATTACTTAGAAAGATAGGGCAAGAAAATCAATGCTGTAAAAAACATCTACAGTTTTTCCTTTCCATTATTTGCTTTTATTTTTCTTAGTGGTTTAAGAATGTCTGATGGGAGCTTTCTTCAGAGACTACGGATAACAGAGCCAAAACTCACTGCATTTCAGGGGGAATCTTCTTTCTCAGATATGGACATTTCACCTATGTCCATACTATTCAAATTTTTCATCCAACGTGCATGTTCCTTACGCGACCAAAAAAAGGCAACCAGCTGACAAGTACACTGAGCATATATGTGTATATACACGTATTACATACACGTTACGTAGATGTGAAAGTACAGTGTTTCCCCCTTCAACTGACACAGTGAGACCCATCACTTGGCTGGCCGCAGGTCTGTGCAGCAGTGGCTCTTATATCCATACTCATTTGTTACTTGCCTTTCGCTGCACCACTCTGGGGTCTCCAGTCTTCCAGTCTGCAATAGAATCAATTCACTCGTGGTGCCTCTTTGGAAGGCACTTTAACTCCTTAAGGAAAGACATAAAACTGCAAAAAGTACCAAACTTGGGAAATATTGCCATTATTGTGTTATTACAAGCATTTTCCTTAACAGCATTTCTTATAACAGCAAAGAATTAAAAGTCTTCATTATCAGTAACCATGAGTTTTTCTTACCTCAACATTTTCCATTGCTTCAGATATTCTCTCCTTCAAATCTGCAGAAGAGTCATGACTGTGATGTTGGAGATCTCTCACAACTATGTCAAAGTGATTGCCCTTCAGCTGACCAAGTCTGAGGTGCTGGTATGCTGAACGGATGTTGTATATTCTTATGCCCTTTTTTTCCACTTTGTTTCCAATTTCTTTCAACCTGAATAAATAATTGGGAAGAATTATGAACCATCCTCTACTAAAGCTATATAACTTCTAATTAATGTCTTTTTCGCCTTTGCAGTGGAATTAAAAGCACTTAAAAATTAAAATGGGATGTAAAACAATTATTATGAGAAAACCAAACCAAATGCAGAGATAGAAGTCTTAAAATTTAGTTATAATCCAGAAATACTTTTTAAATGTTTGCATCATTGGCACTTATACTATATTGATATGATGCTAGAATGAAGCAATTCATCGAACTTTCTCAAAGTAACTGCACAGAATTTTTAACTTTTTTTAATTGAAAAACTACTCTTCACTCCTCAAAACCTGTTTTCCATTAAAGAGAAAGCAAAAGGACAAGAAAAGGTAATGCTCTAGCAGACTCCAAAACACAATTGCTCTTTCTCAGTCAGACTTAACAAACTCAGTGCACTGATTCTCTGGGTGTGCTTGCACACGCCTGTAATTGGAAACACAGCTGACAGTTCAAATATTTGCCCTTTAAAACATCCACTCAACCTCTTTGTTCTTATGTCATTCAAATAAAGGGAGTCTTTCAGCATAAGAGCTTAAATTCTAAGCAATATTTTAATAACTTTATAAATTATTTATCAAAAATTTATTTCTGCTGTGTGGATGAATTTGCCTATTTTCATCATCATTTAAACACTAATGCAAAGTTTTGCTAATTATCTCTTGGACAACTAGCCTTACAGTCCAGTTTGCAGTGGAATTTTACCACGGACTTGACTGCTAAGCTGCATATTCCCTAAAGCCACAAATGATTAAAGCCATTTCCACTGTGCTCTGTACAGGCAAAAGGAAAACACATCAGTAAGAATATTTCAAGAGATCATACCACGTTGATACTTATTAACATAAAAACCGATGTGCTAAACTGATTGTACCCAAAATCTAAGTACCTCTCAGGAGTCACCTTCTTCACAACCATAGGCTGCAAAGTGATAGCCTTCTTATCTTTGATGCCAGTGTAACTGAAGTCTGAAGGAAGTACATCAAGTTCAACTGCCAACAAGCCGATTGCTTCCAGTGTTTCCAGATTTTCTTTCTGAAGAGTGAAAGCTGAAACAATCATCTCAGAATTATTAGGAACTTGCCTTTATCTTTCAGTGTCCTGCCATGACAGAAGGGCAAGTTCTTCCCCTCAAACTGTAACAGCAAGGAGACTGCAAAGAAACTGTTCTCCTACCCCAAAAAACTAAAAGAAATGGGACTTTTACAGCACAGAAGGAAAAAAATAAAGGCACAGTACACAAAACTCAGACCAACCAAAAAGCCCTGATGCCATTAAAAATAGTGCCACATAAAATGCAGTACAATTCAACAAACATGCATTGATGTATTGCTGGAAACATTCTCTGTATCAGAAACTGCTCTAAAGAATGAGATCATAAGTCAAATTTGACATTACTAACTTGTTCAGTATATAGATGCACCTCCTAAACTCCCACACTTACTTTCAAGGGAAAGCTATCACACTGGGAATGCCAAAGAGCTAGTTTGTGGCTACAATCAACAGATCTGTAACCATTACCACTGGACAGTTTATGTCAAATCACTGCAGTAACATGGATTCATCCATTTCATTCTCCAGGGATGTAATGTCATTGCACTGAAAATTATTTATTTCAATATAAACAATGGGTTGACCAGGCCTATGCATCATATAGAAACGATTCTGAGTTTCAGTCTTTCTACAGAACACCATAATAATACCTGCCACCTTCACTAAAAATGTAATATTTACCTGTATAAACATCTTGCTTCTCCTGAAAAGCACCAGCAGACCTTTTTCTGGACCAACTTTTTTCTCGAAACCGTACCATTATAGACATATTTGGGTGATCATTGACATCTGTCACACTAAAAGACTTTGTTTCTAAAAGCTTTCCAAATTTTCTATTGATGAAGTGATGAACTATTTTTCTGTGCTCTTTGTTTCCATCAGGCTCAAAGGAAAATGTAGAATTTTCTAGCTTTGCATCTAAAAATTTAAAGAAATCATTTGTTTCCTTTTCAGTCACTAACCGACAAAGTTCTCTGTAATCAGGATTTCCTTTTACAATCATTTCACTGTCTTTTGTAACAGTGACTAGAAAGGGGAATTTCTGTCTAACAGCACTGTGTAAATCGGCTCGAATTTTCTTGTCCAACCTAGGTCCTAGCGAGAACTCCCTAGTGCCAGCATCCGCATTGTTTTCCAAACCCCACGCATCCTTCAGATCACATGCAAATTTGTTGAGCAGTTCGCACACGGGCTTGCCGAGTAAGGACTCCAACACAGGGGCTTCCCCGAAGCCGGACCGCAGCTCGGGGTCTTCCTCACGCTCACTTTTGTCGGGGGATGCAGCACAGCCGCCTCCCGCCCGGCCTGGGTCGCGTCCCGGGGGCCCGGGCGCAGCAGCCCGGGAGCACTCAGCGGCTCCCGGGCCGGGGGGCTCCGTCCGCCGCTTTTTGGGCTGCTGCGGGCACGGGCTGCTCTGTCCCGGCGGCGCTTCGCTGGTCTTCTGGAGCAATTCAGCCCGGGTGTCCCTCAGGAAGAGTTCGGGTACCTCAAGCTCTGTCACTACGAAGTCCCTCGGAGAGTTTTTGATAGTGCCGCGGAAGCCGGTGTGCTCGGTCAGGTAACTGAAGGAGGGCAGCATGGCTGCGGCCTTCCCTGCTCGCGGCCAGACCCGCCACACCTGCAACGGGCGGAGAGGAAAAATGGAGTGGGGCGGAACAGAAAGAACTACTACGAAAAAGCCTGTTGTAAGGCAGGGAGGCAGGCAGGCAGGGATGGATGGATGCGGGGACACGGGCAGGGGGCAGGGCAGGAACGTATGCAGGGAAGCGGAACCGCGCTCCCCATGAAGCCGCCACCAGGGGTCGCCACAACTACCTCATTCCCCGCTCCCCCCCACCCCCTTCCCTACAAAAAGGGCCCAAGGACGTTACCAAGTTCCCCAGGCCAGCGGGGAAAGAGATGGACGCAAGGAATCCCCCCCTCCTCGCGGCCGGACATGGGCGGGTCGGGGGCGGGGCACCTTTCGGGCCGCCTATGGGAGGGCCAGGACGGAGACCGCTTCCGCTCTGTCCCCACCGCGCCGGTGACGTCAGCGCCGCCGGGGGCTGGGCCCCGCCCTCTTAAAGGGGAAGGTTTAAAGGCGGAAGGGAAGCACGGCGCTGGTAACGCCTAATGGGAAGCGGGACGCGCGGGCCGGGGGGGTTGTGGGCGCCGCGGCCTGGAAGCGACGGTGAGGTGTGAGGGGACTCCGTGTGGGCCCCGCCGCCGGAGTGCTGCGGGGTGCAGGGGGCGGGAGCTGCGCCGCTGGGGGCGGCCCCGCCGGGCCGGGGGACGGCTGTGGCGGCTCGCTGGGCCGCCGCGTTCGGGCGAACCGCACGAGTAACCCTGTGTCCCACCAGGAGCCAAGGATGGGCGAGCCCGTGACGGATTCCACGCACGTCCGCTGCCTGAGCTACGGGCTCGTGAGGCGGCTGGCAGAGTTCATCGACCCGCAGGAAGGGTGGAAGAAACTTGCAGTGGATATAACCAACCCGTCCGGTGAAAGCAGATACAGCCAAATGCATATAAGGTCTATATAAAAGTCCTGTAACGTAAACTCGTGCATTACCCGTTTAACATAAATACCTTGTCCATACTGATTTCCATCCCATTACTCTTAACTTGCTGCAGTTTTTGTGCCGGTGACCGCTTACATATTATAGTCCCGTTTCTTTAGGGAACTCGAGATAATTACTTCTAATTGTTCCACAGGTCAGTTTTTAGACAAGCCCCAGAAAATTGACTAAGGAAATTTGGATTAATTAGAGCTACAGACATAGGTATTTTTAGCAATACAGCATTGGCTGCATAACTTTCTGTATCCTAAAGACTAGTAGGCATTGACCTTACTGTGCCAAGAGACAGCTGGATTGCAACTCCTAATTCACTGTTTCCAAGAAAATACCCAACATGTGGGGAGCCAGAGACCTATAACATGTTTACTTGAGAAGTAATGCTCACAATATTGTATAAACACCTCATTGCATGAAAGGCTTGTTGAATCCTTGTTGAAGTTGTTTTAAAAGTTAGGAGATTTTAGATGCTGTATGTATCATCCTGAGTTTCCAGTCTTTTCTGGTAATGTTAGTATTAAATCTTTGTCTTTCAGTAATAGTATTAGATCAGTCAGAATACTGGATCTGATTTCCTTCTTAATGGCCATCACAACATATTCAAAATGGGGTGTGAATGCCAAAGGGGTGGAAAACAATAATTTTTCATTTTGATCTGGGTCTAACTGTCTGACTTACCCTCCCTCTCTGGCTGACATTCTCTTCTCTGGTAGTCCGAGGTGCCAGTATTATGGATCCTGGACAAACTGCTGAAGCCACGTATATGTGGTTTATCCCATATTTTATATGTTGTTCCACTGATTTTGAATGTGTTTGGGTTTTTTGGCTGCATTTTTAGAAGATTCGTGAATTTGTACAATACATTCAGATTTTTTTTCAGTGTGGGGGCTTTTTGTCATTTGCCTTTAATCACTTTTCCTTCGTGCTTCTTGAGGTCACTGTTTTTTTTAATGTTGCTCTTAACTTATTTTTTAAGGAGATTTGAGGCTTTTGTGCAAATGGGAAAGAGCCCCACATGTGAATTGCTTTATGACTGGGGAACCACTAACTGTACAGTTGCTGATCTTGTGGATCTGCTGATTAGGAATCAGTTCCTAGCACCAGCACGCCTTTTGCTTCCAGGTAACTGTTAGTCTTGTACATTTTGTACTGTGTTCTCAGTTTTCTAAGATGCTAAAGAGCTTCACACTAACTTGAAAAGTCAGAAAGGATTAGGTTAAAATAACCAAAAGTGGATATATTTTCCACTTTCTATCACTTGTAGTAAGTTTCAACAAGAGTTTCAAGTTTCAGTAAGAGTGTTGGAGTTTACACATGGTGGCAGAATATAACCTTGTGATACATGTCTCCTAATTTTCAAAAATACTGCCATTAATATTACTTGGGTTTTTTTCTGGTTCCTAATGTAACACTTTTTCTAAATTCCCTTTTCAGAAGCTGTAAGGATGCCACAAGAAGTTACATTACCTCTTTCTTCACAGGAAACCTTGCCTATACATGAGAAACAGCTACCTGTACAGAAAAAAGAAGTGGCATCTGTAAAGCCTGTTTTAACTCAGACTATTGAGAAGCAACATTCAGATTCTTCCTGCTTAAGTGAAGAAAACAGCAGCTCACAGTCCAGTAACACAGGTGGGCACTTACTTTGGTAGAATTCAGTGCTGTTTTTTTGCTGATGTGTCCCTCACCCCTTGTGAAATAAATCACAGCAGTGCATGAGAGTGATGACTCTGTTCCTGTCACAGTGCATTTGTGGGAAACAGCATCGTTGTATTTTGCTAATAAGTCACCTCCTTATTAGCAAGGAGGGAAGGGGAAGGGAGGGGAAACTTAACGGTTAATTAAATTGCAATTTCTTTTGTGCCACACATAATCCTGTTGCCCTTTTCCAATAAGTATTTTATAGACTGTTCAGCATCTTATGCTGTAAAACTAGATTTTGTATGTCAGAAATGACTAAGAATTCTGGAGAAAAGATGACTAAAGAAGGCATTTTAGGAAAGTTTGTGATTGGCCTATTCGTTCCTAAAGGTCCTCTTTTGGGTTGCTGCCAGAAACATGATATAATCTGGGTATATTTTTTACATATAAGGCAGTGTAGCTCTCTCTGTGATCTGCCGCATGTTTAATTTCTACTACCTGCATTATGAGTATGAATAAAAATTAAAATCACATGCCTGCTACAGTGCTAGCTGTGAAGAAAATGATGTGTAGCTAATTATATATATTTATCTTCCTTCCTTTTGTTTTTCTGGTATCTTCATCAAAGAGCTGAAAGTAGGGCTCCACTGTGTCAGGTTTTGTGCGGTAGCAAGTTTTTGTTTTAAGAGAACTGAAGCAGAAAATCGTCTTCCTTAAGTGAAAACATAGCTTTGTACTAAATGTCAGTATGTCTTTCAGATTTCCAAAATTTTTTGTTTCATGACTTGGAAAGCATTACAAATAATTTTGATGCCCGACCAGAATCAGCTGGAGGTAATAAACTGGGAGAAGGTGGCTTTGGCATTGTGTTCAAAGGCAACATCAATGGCAGAAATGTGGCTGTCAAGAAGCTCATTGCTGTGAGTTGTCTTTGGAATTTTTCATTTTAATGACTGTGCACTTTATGGTATAGACTTGTTTATCTTGTTTATTGTGGAAAGTGTTGAGTGATACATTTCAAAAAGTGTTGTCACTGTGTTAAACATTAGTTGAGTGGAGAACCTTATCCTTAGTCCCATCAGTGGTGTGAGTCGGCTCACTCACAGGAGATAATTCTTGCCTTCTCTCCTGTAGGGAGAGCTCTCCTTTAGGGGCTCAGGCAAGTTGGTGGGAAGAGCAGAGTGCTCCCCCAATTGTTTTTCCCCCCACCCTCAAGAAGTGGCAGAAGGGAATGGGTCCTAAGGAAGTTTCCATTTCAGATTAGGATGGCTAATATTCAGAAGCTAAATAGGTATTGTCACAGTATCTGAGTCTTCATTGTTTTGTGTGAATAATGAATTTTTTAATGAATAAGTGCTATTAGGGGGTAACTGCAGTGCATGGAGTAAATTAGTGACTGCTGAAATTAGATCCATTTGTCCAATTATACAGTGTTCCAAGGAATTAAAAGTTGTGTTCTGATACTTTATTTTTGAGCTGACTAGAAAGTGTTGTAAGCAGTTAACCAAGAAAGGCTTACAATTTATTTTTTTTCTTTTTTTTAATGAACAGCTGTGCATTTTAATTTGACCAGTGATGTTAATGTCAAATACTTCCTTTTGTAGATGGTCGATGTTAGTGTTCAGGACTTGAAACAGCAGTTTGAGCAAGAAATAAACATAATGGCAAAGTGAGTACACTATTACACAATTTTTGTCTTTCTAACATAATGATTTTCATGTTAACTGAAAATGTTTCTTACACAGAACAATTACATTTTGTTTGTTTTAAAGCATCATCACATAAACCTGGCTTTGTGCAGTAGAGATGAAACAAATAATTGGGAATCAAGTTCTCTATGCCTTTTGTTTTCCTCAGATGTTGGTATTCTTTCAGAGCACATGAACAATTTTTTTTTTTTTTTTTACTGTAGGTGTCAGCATGAAAATTTAGTAGAATTACTCGGTTTCTCAAGTGATGGTGCTCAGCCATGTCTGGTGTATGAATACATGCCCAACGGTTCATTGCTTGACAGACTTGCATGTTTGGTAAGTGAAGTCTTCTCTAGTTTCCAATTGCCTTACTTTGCTACGGTATAGGAATCTATGGGATATCTTTCAAAAGGTACTCAACTGAACTGTCATGGCCAAAAGATGTTTGACTACTTTCTTTTTGTGTTCTAGAAAAAAATATAACGAGTATTCTTCCAGTAAGATTTTATTCAAATGTTTTAGATATATTAAGGTCAAATCAGGCTGACAATACAATGTCGTGTGCTGGTACCTGAAGCATCACAGAAGCTTGGGCTGGCTATGCTTGTGTGAAGCATTGCAGAGGGTGCTGCAGTGTTGTTCCCACTTCTGATGTTGGCAAGTTCACTGCCAGTTTTTGAGATTCTGCATTGTGAAGTTGCCCTTTGTTCATTGTCCTTGTGATAGTGGTTATAATGCAATGCTCATAGTCTGCTTATCTCTTTATGAGGTATACCTAAGTAAATGTGAATTTCATTTTTAAAATGTATTATTTTGTGTAAATGCTTCTGATTTAATCAAATAGTGTATCTTCTAGCCTTGGCCTTAAATAAATAAGTTGCTTTGATTCAGTGAGGCAACTCGGTGTATCAAGGACACACAGTCCAACAGTAAGCCAGACTTAAGATAGTTGATTAAGTGTCAGTATTAGTTTTTTGAAGGAGTTAAAAAAATCTGTTTTATACTAAACAAATGCAGCTCCTGAGGTTGAAATCTGGTGAACATTTTAAATTGGTGCTACTTCAGCAGCCCGTGGCCCTAGACCTAAAAATGTTTGGCTTGCTTTTTTTTCCTGCACTGATCCTCTAGTTATACTGGTTCAAGCATCTGTTAGTTGGAGAAAGACCTGGATGAGGGAACTGAGCAGGCTGATAAAATAATACTCGGTGAAAAAAATACTTGATTTTCACTTGGAGACATTTCCTTTCTAGGGCTGCACAAATACTTCTGCCCCAGTGGGAAAGAAGTGGTGCTAAGGTGAAAATGGGTAGCAGTGCTTGAGGAAAGGACTAGTTCTGTTTGGTAGTACCGCTGTCTCAGTTTAGACTGATTCATTTGCTTGCACACATTGCTACATGTGGAATTATTTTTTTAACTGAATCAGTGCAGATGAGAGACTAAGTCTTACCTAAGGACAGTGCAAGTTTATCTGTAGAGATGAGCAGTGCTTAATAAGGATGTATATGAAAATGTTCATCTGTGTAACTTTGGCCATTATCATCAAGTGAGCTTAAAAGATCGGTTAATAATAATAATTGAAAGCTAAAGGAGAAATAAGTGAGTCCTGTACAAGAAAGAGACAAATTTGTGACTTAAATCAAGGAATCTGAATCAGAAAGAATTTTTTTCTGGTAAGATCAGTTAGGTGGGTAATGTACTTACTTGAATATGTGTTCTTGCTGATAACTTCTTTTTGTGACTTCACTGGATGCGTTTGATGCACAGACTCTTGCTTGTGTCTTCTTCGTGTCTGGATGTTGAGCAGGTGAGGGAGGTGGTAAAATGGTGAGATACTGTAATCCTCTTCCCTCGGCCACTGACACCATTAAGAAGTGGGTTTGAAATTGAGGTGTCCCTACTTCTAAGGTTTAGTTAGTAGCATGAGTAAAGCTAAACTCCCGAGAAATCCAAAACCACTGGAAGATTGACTTCTTGTTGGTAAAAGCTGTGGATTGCTTTGAATTATTTGCTTTGGTTTGAAGGCTCTGCTATCAGTGCCAGTACGAAGTGGGAGGTGCAGTAGATACAGATAGGTCTTTGCAGAACAGCTGGCCTTGTAAGGTCAGAGTTGAAGATTAACTAAGAAAACTTTTTGCAACTGGCAACTTAAATCTAAGGCAAAATGCAGGGAAAGAATGTAGTGTGACAAATGCGTGTATTTCTGCCCAAGTCAATTAAGAAATGTATGCTGGTAGTAGTTTTAATGAATGACTTGGAAACAACAACAAAATATAGCAAGAAGTCACTTTTGGGTTGTGGGGTTTTTGTTTGTTTGGTTTGGTTTATGTGAGTGTATATTTATAATTTCTTATTTTTACTTGCCTTTCTTTCTTCTTAATCAAGGATGACACTCCACCAATTCCTTGGAATGTAAGATGTAAAATTGTTCAAGGTACAGCAAATGGCATCAACTTTTTGCATGAAAATAATCATATTCACAGAGATATTAAAAGGTAAAAGTAGCAGACTATTGCTGTCTGCATTTTCAGTTTTTTATTTTTCTTTTCTTTTTCGTCATTCTGCTGATAAAGTAATTTAAGAGAGAACAAACTGTGAAAAGCATTGCTTCAGTCAAGGCCAATCTTCACAAGTGACATCCATCACCATAATCTTGTCTATGCCACAAGGACGTGACCAGTACAGACTTCTAAAGATAATTATGGGGCTAGAACCATAGAATTGCTTAGGGTGGAAAAGACCTTTAAGATCATCAAGTCCAACCATTAACTCAGCACTACAATGTCCATCAATAAACCATGTCCCCAAGTGCCACATCTACATGTCTTTTAAATATTTCCAGGGATGGTGACTCCACTTCTTTCCTGGGCAGCCTCTTTCACTGCTTCACCATCCTTTTGGTGAAGAAACTTTTCCTAACACCTAATTCAAAGCTCCCATGGCATAACTTGAGGCCATTCCTTCTTGTCCTAATACTTGCTGCTTGAGCGAAGAGTCCGACCCCTGCCTGGCTCCAGCCTCCTGTCCGGCAGTTGTAGAGACTGATAAGGTCTCCCTGAACCTCCTTTTCTCCCAGCTCCCCAAGCCACCAGACAGCTTTCCAGACCTGAGATTTTGCATTGTAATTGTAATTTGTGTTCTCCATGTAATACATAAATTGTAATTTGTATCATAATCTGTTACTTTCAAATAGTTATTTGAGTGCCGCGAGAACACACAAAGTTCTGTTCTTTCACAACAGCTACTAATGAAGAAGCTGCTATTGAAAAATAATCAGTTTTTAAATAGGGAATTTTTCAGATGAAAACACACCTTTTTTATTTTTCCTTTTCCTAGAACAGTTCTTCAGATTCACTCCTATTTTTTATGAATACAATAAAATTAGTTCAGTCAGGTTCATGAAGTTCAGGGTTCTTCAAATGGTAATAAATGTACACTATTTGTTACACCAGAGTTTTTTTCCTAGGAATATCAGGGCTCAGAAAAGGTGAGGGTTTTGCTGTAGAGTGTGGTTATTTTTTTCTGGTGTTTTTGTTGTTGGAATTAGTTTCCCTTTTCCTGCTACAGTTTATTGTATTAGTTTTTTTAAAAAGCAGCCCGAATCTTTGATGAAAAGCCCTAAATGCCTTACTCCCTCTGAGGGTTAAGAAGGAGCAACTGACCAATTGGGTGTCATGGATGAATGTTTCAATAGCTGTCTGGCTTCTGGCAACCCTGCTAAATACAGGCAACTTCAGTTTTGTGACCCTTCAGCTTGTGAGGAGCAAGCTTTTGCTTCAGCTGCCTCATGTATGTGCTTCCTGCTTTGACAATTTATGTTTTTTCTTTCTTCCCTGCTTAAGCCTCTGGAGAAGTATAATGACTGGAAGGGATGCACTTTTTTACCTTACCTTACTTCTGCCCTTCTAACTGCTGTGAGTTGATCGTATTACTTTTTTGTTTGGATAACATTTTGCAACTTTTAGTGTAAATAGTTCAATAAATTTTCTTGGTGCTATTAATAGTGCTGCCACTATCAGATAAAATGTAGATGAAGAGACATCTAAGAAGATCCAACTTCAGTCTTTGTTTTGCTGTGACATGTGGACACCGTTCATAAACACACAGGCACTAGAACAGCTTCTCTGGGCTTGAGGGGGCATGATTTGATGGGTGTTCTCACAGTCGTTCATAGTTTTTTGGCTTGGTTATGCCCAGGAAATAGTTCATTTCTCTTTTGAAACTTAAAAGTTGCAGGAAAGCTTGCTCTTGTTGTGCTCTTTGAGGCGTATCCAAAAAGAATGGCCACTCTTTGGACTTGACTCAAGTTGATAAGAAGCTCAGATTTATGACGTTGTGGTCATGTGCTCTTTTTTTTTGTTTTAGAAGTTAAACTTTAAATAGGAGACCAGTTGGTGGATGATGCCTTGACAAGTGTTTGGCCTTTTGTAGTGGTCATACATCTAGCGTTATTTACAGCAGTTCTAACATCAAGTGATCCATTGTAACTTACAGCTGTGTTAATTTTGTTAAAGTTTGGTGAACAAGAAAGAGGAGTTGGAAATACAAGTTTCTAGTAAGTGTTATATGTTATATCAGGCTATGTGATTTTCTTACAGTTCCATTAGGGGGATTAGCAAATGAGGATTACATAAATATTAAATCAAGTAATTTTAAAATGGTTCTAAGTGCTACAAGTTTAAAATCCAGTAGATTTCTGCTGTCATTCATCCCACTGCGTATTTTATGAAAGCGTTAAGGTCTTTGAGATGAGCCTTACTTGTCAGAGATGCTTTTTTCAAGGAAAGTAAAAGCTAGAGGTCAACTGAAAAAAAACAGCACATACGTTTTTCTAGCAGTAAAAAGTTTTCTAGATTTCTTTCAAGACAAGAATAAGAATATTATTCATTTGGCACATGAATTTGTCATGGTTGACATAGTATTAGATATGGTATAAAAAACCTGCTTTTGTAAGTTACGAGCAGAGATTTAGACTATAAGAATTATACTGTGAACCAGTACAAGTTGATCAGAGCTAAGAATTCTCTTGTTCCTCCTAAAGCCAAACCATAAATGTAACATAATTAGTCTATTAAAAGAAAGTTTTGTATTTGTAAGGTTTGGGGGTAGGGGTAGTGTCTAGCTTTTTAGCTTGTGTTTTGTTATTTTGCTTTTTTTTTTTGTGCATGCATGCACACACAAGAAAAAACATGGATGGATCTTGCAGTCAGTTCTTCATTTTTTTAAAGGAATGAATTTTGAAATTGAGCAACTTCCAACAAAACTAATTTTACATAACTTGTTATATGAATAATGCATAAATATCTTAGTTTTCAAGACAGTGAAAATAGCAATTTGCATTTGGTTACTAAAGACTTAATTATATATTTATCTCTTATAAAACCTATTTACTGTCCTGTTTGGAAAATTCTCTTTTCTTTTTTATTTTTTTCCCCCTCCCTCCCCTCTCCACCAGTGCAAATATCTTATTAACTGATACGTATGTGCCCAAAATTTCTGACTTTGGCCTTGCAAGAGCATCTGTAACCTTCACACAGACAGTCATGACTGAAAGAATTGTTGGAACAGCAGCCTATATGGCACCTGAAGCTCTGCGAGGAGAGATAACACCTAAATCTGATATCTTCAGTTTTGGAGTAGTAAGTAGAATGTGGGAAGCAGTATATGACTTCTTTTGTAAATGGTAGGAGCACATAAAATAAAGAATATCTGAAATTAAATAATTACTGTGGTCTGTAACTTTTCCTTTTTCCAATAGATATTTTCTTTACCGTTTCTAAACTTTTATTGTTTTAAAATAATTTGAATATATTGATTTTCTATGTGAAAGACCAGAGTAAAATAATATTCCAAGTTCTAGCTAAATGTAGTTTTAAGTGGTGTGGAACATTCTTTCTGCTTGCATAGCATCACACAAAAGTGTAACTCAGGCTGAAAAAGAAAATTCTAGGAAATCGTCCAAAATTATTGTGTTTTACTATATTCAGCACCAAAAATACAATGTCCATGTTGGATTTGCCTTAGAGCTGAGTACAAAAAAGACATGAGCTTAATATTTGGAAGAATAATGAATCCATTATGAATAGATCTAAGAGCCTTATCACCATTGACCACTTCCTTCATGGCAGTTAGTTCCATGGGAAGGTAGACCTGACACTATGTCTGAATAGTTTGGAAATCCTTCCATCTTGCTGTGAAGGAACACCATGTAGGGTGAGAATAACTTGCATTGAAATTTGTAAGCCACACTGCTAATAACAGTTAATAAAAATAAAGGTAGGAACAACAATAATAATGAATTGTATAGAAAATCTTTGGACAAACACAGATCCTGGGAGCATTTGTTGACAGGCTGGAGGTCATGCTCCTTTTTGCAACTCAAATATATGCTAAGGGTTATTCTATGCTTCACTTTCTTTTCTGATGTTTTTTTCCTCCTAGGTCTTACTAGAAGTAATAACAGGTCTTCCTCCCGTAGATGAACACCGGGAGCCACAGTTGCTGGTATGTTCTTTATGCTTTCTCCTCCCCTCACTTTGCTGCAGGATCCCTTAAATGAAATCATAGTCAGTTAACTGGTTCTGAGACAACCAAATACGTCATCAAAATATGTAGTTGTGAAAACAACTTTTATGTCAACCTTTGTCTTAGAGGGGAAGCTGAAACTTTTATCTCTTGATTGGTAGATTTGTTCAGCCCTCAAGGTCATCATCTTCTAATCTGATAGTGGAATTCCTCAAACACTATGTGTGATTACAGATAACCCATTTCAAGTGTGTTGGAATTGAGGACTTTAGGACTAAACCAGTCAGATTTAAAATTTGATTTCAGACTAGAAGTTTCCAGTGGATACAGCAGCCACCGAGACTGGAGACAGAAGTTTAGTTTACAGACAGACATTCATTTACAGAAAGAGGCTTTATAAAAGTGATTAAAAGAATTATACCAACTTAAGCTTGCATATTAATGGATTATTAAGTAAACATAAGATACTTCATTGATCGTGCCTCTTCTCTGAAAAAAGAGACAATACTAGAATACTAAGCCTTGAAGTGGGAGAAAGTTAAATCTGTATGATGCAGCTTAAAGAAATTTGCTTTATGATGTGTTAATTAGAATAATATATAATAAAAATAATTAATAAAAATTATCATTAATTTATACTCTCATAAGCTGTTCAGATACTTACAATAATATCTGCTCATTGGTTCAAATTCTCTTGCAGTTAAGTATAAAAGATGAAATTGAGGATGAGGAAACAACTATTGAGGATTATGTTGATGAAAAGATGAGTGACTGGGATCTACCTTCAATTCATAAAATGTATTCAATTGCTGATCGGTGTCTGACTGACAAAAAAACCAGAAGGCCAGACATAAAGATGGTACGTAGTGTAGTCTTTCAGATAAAAGGCGTATTTTGGGTGAGTGTGTGTGTGTCCCTTGTGTGTGGTTACAGTATCAGTTAATTATATTTCTGTCTGGTCTCTTGCAGGTCCAACAGCATCTCCAAGAGATAAAAACTTGATGTGTTTCTTCTGATACACAAATATTTCTGTAATGGAGTAGACACCAGTACCAAATATTTAATTAGTATTTAGTGCAACATTATCATCTTTTCTGCTTTCCAGAACTTTCTGGACACATGTAAGGTGAGCTGTTGGCCTGTCAGCAGCTCTTTCACATATCCTAAGCCACTGGGCTCTTAATATGACAAAACTTTATTAACAAACTGCAGTACTGGTACATTGTCTTCTCCTACAGCCTTTTAAATGCATTTCCATATTAGAATCTATTTGATTCTTTTTATTTCCAAATAGCAAGTATGCCTGCCGCAAAGACATAGGATGGTAACAGGGCAGAATGTTTTTTCTGCAAGTTACTTTCTTGATCAGGTGTACTAGACCTTGGTCTATTGAAAACAAAACCATTTAATAGCTATAAATGGTACTTAATGTTGTCTTTTTGGGAAATGACAATGGCATTACACACTTAAAACAAACTTCTACTCAGCATTTTAGCTTGAGAGTTCGTATTAGCATGAATGGTCTGGTAGTGTTAGTCAATGTGATTAATATCAAAAAGTCTTCTTGGCATTAGTTTTAGTCAAATAAATGCTGCAAGACGTTTTTTAGGTTGTTTTTTCCTTTCAAGGACTGCCGAGCAAAATAGTTATCTTGCTGTGCAGATGCATTTGCACTTGCTTTCTTACAGCAAACTCTGTGATGACAAACCATTTAATTTTTATTCACAGGAAGACTCTTTGCTACTTTGACTATTTTAGGAGAGGATTGAGTATTTTTAGTACTTTAGGAGAGGATTCCATATGGATTATAAATACAGATGGTTGCTTTTCTTAAAGGGGTCAGAATAGTGTTAAGACTAATTCTGCATTTTACTTAGTCGAATAATTAAGCTATTTTTAATACATATATGTATAATAACTAAATACAAAACTGGACTTCTTAAAGTATAACATGGAAATCATTTAAAAATAGAAACATCGACAGATCAAAGCAGACTAAAAATGGAATGAAAGTGACTAGTAATATTCCAGATACTTTGGACTAAATATGAACCATTGTAAATGAAGTTATTTTCATATAAACTCATTTTGCACCTCATGAACTTTCTTTAATAGCTTAGGAATAGGAAAATAGTCTGGCCTACAGTTAAATTTGAAGTTCTGTGATTATGTATGACTTCACTCAGGAATATATATCTTGTTGCAGAAAGCACAGGATTTCTAAATTTATTGGTATCATTAGATTTCTGGCTATTAACTCATTTTGTATAGCCTTTTTAAACTGCTAGCTTAATTTAGAAAAAAGGATCTACCTAATGGCTTCTAGCTTTATTTAGTATAAATTGTAAAAAACGGTTAACATAAATAAAAACTCTACATTTTACTTTTGCTATTAAAATGTTGAGCCTTGGATATAATCGTCATTTTCTGTTGTTTGCATTTCTGTTAATATTATACTAACATCAGTGCATGGAATAAGGCTGTGCAGCTCTGAACCTGGGCTTGTGGAGAAAAAGCTGCTATAAAGCTAAATCAGAATAAAATCTGCTGAAGCCATTCTTCAGTTTTAAGTATCTCCAGCTGTTATGTGAAGGTTTCTTATTAGATCACGTCTGCTTTTTACTATTCCCTGGAGCTGGAATACATCCATAGTCTTGTCCAGAACTATGTTTGCTCTAATAACTCCCTGGTCAGGTGTGTTTACCTCTGGTATGGTAGAACATTTCTGTTCATGCACCGTGATATTCTTATTAGGAGAATCTCAGCTAAAACGTGCGAGTTCCTGCTCTGTCATACCTTGGCCATCACTATTTGCAGTGGTGCTCTCGGCAGTGAGATTTTGGCAGTAGCTTTCCCTTCTTCACTGAGAATGAAGCATGGTAGCTATCATCTCATATAATTTAGGAAAAGGTTCTGAACTTTAGTATTATTCTAGCAAGGAATGAAAAAAAATGAGGTGTTAATTAGGTAAAACTAGCTAACTTTTACCTAATTAGGTAAAACTTTTACCTAATGTAGGAACTATTTTTTTTTAATACACAGGGACCAAGGAGAGGGAAAATTCCCTTTCCCACCCCAGGTTTTTTTTTTGAGGTCTTCATATGGTGAAGTCAACATCTATAGACACCTAACAGGGGATAACAGTAGCTGACTTCAGTGTCCTTTGTTCCCTGCAAAAACATTAAGCTATGCTAGAATACATATTTCTTTGTGTTAATTACTATAATAAGGCTTTCTAGGACACAAATCAGTAACTTGAGTCATTCAAGATATTTGTAATGGGATGATTGATTTCATAGAACTGGAGCTGAGAGAAATCCAGTACAGTTCCTGTTAGCTGAAAAAAGCCCCACATGGAACTGAGCTAGGGCTAGTCTGGCTGGTCTACATCCTGTCTCAGCAGGGAAGGTGCCATGGAGGGCAACAGAGGATCACTATCCTCAGTGAAAGAGCCAACCTTTTGTACATTAAGGATCTGGAGAACTGTAATATAAAGCAATTTAGTCACCCAGAGAAGGAAGGATTAATGAAAACTAGCAAGTGATTCACTGCAATTCCAAGATTTAGAAAGCAATAGCAAGATGAAAGCAAATTATAATGATCCAAAGAAAATTGCCTTTTTAAGAGAGCTTACAGGAAGGGCAACAGTTCTCCCCTTGGATACAGCAGGAGTAACAGAATGGCTGTTTCGAGCCAGAGCAGAGGTGTCTGCACAGCCCTGGGGCCAGGATGAACCATGAGTGGCTGCTAAGGAACAAAAGCAAGAACAGGATACATAGCCAGGGCTACTGCATTGCAATACAATAGCTTTGTACAATTTGCAGCTCATTAACTTTGAAAAGGATGTAAGGTCTTCCTTAAGTTACTAAGTCTATTACATTTTCTTTGATCAGTTTGTCCAGTTGCCTTTTGAGCCAATGCACCAGACACAGTACTTCATTTTACTGAAATGGGAAATGCCTCATTTTTATATTTGGGTGTTTCAGCTGGGAGTTGATTTACCACCCACTGACCAAAAGGCAAAAAAAATTGCTTCTGCTATTAATGGTTACATAGAGGCCTAGCCTATTCCCTCCTCTTACCTTATGCTTGTTCCTCCTACAACGCTGATTGTAGATAGCATTTGGCATTAAAATTATTCCCTGAAATCTTAGTTCACATCTTCAAATTTTCTTCTTTCAACTGTAAAATTGCTGCATCACAAATATTTCCTCATGGGGATGTGTTGGCAGGACAGTTAAGAGAAAAGCCAAACCAGTAAATGTTGTTTTCAGCTTGAACTTTCAGGGCAACAGGAGGTCTTCAAGCAAATTATTTCCAGTTTAGACAAAAAAATCATTAATAAAACACCACAACTTGAGTAGGTTCACTGCTGAGCAAGTAGATAGAACTTTTAAATCACCAGCCAACTACTTCAGCATTTTAAAAGGATAGAAAAACTTCTTGAAGGGGCTTATTACTGAAAGCACAAAAAGCTCAAGAGAAGAACACCCTTGGATCCTGCTATGGAGCCCTCAGTGCTGCTTCCATAAGGCAAGAGGAAAGTAGCTGTTTCTAACTTAGTGATTTTTCTCTAGTAGCAAAAGCCAAGAACTCTGTTTCTGCTCACCTCCTTTCTTGTAATTTGCAATCACTCTCTAGTCTCATGGGAACTTCCTGTTACACATTCTGATGTTAGAACATAGGTCTTTGTTAAAGAGACTATGAAATGATACAGACAACACCAAGCTAAAGCATCAATCTTTATTTATAAAGCAAATTACAAAATAGATAAGGTAAACTTACTTAATTTTAGCATCTGAAGACGGCTTTCATTGAATACACAGACACAGTATATCAAAAATTTTGTTTATCAGTGTGTTTATCTGAGCAATAGAGCAATTATTACCTTGATTAGTTTAACCTTTGATAGGAGTGTTTTAAAAGATCAGAATCTCCCTACCTTGCAACATCAACATTTATTAAATAATTACCTGTCCTGTTAATTAACTGTTTAATAGCTTGTGAGTTAACTACAAGCAGCTGCATTGCTTTTGGGCTTTATAAAGGCCAACAACAATTTGAATGGACACTTTCAATTATTTAATGACCAGAGACAATTAAAAGAGCAACTTTGCTTAATGCCCACATTTTGTGCTGGCTCTGAACATTCATGAACAGAAGTGGAAGCAACTCTGTAGATGTGCACGCATTAGATCTCACAAAAAGAACAGATACTTATTGCTGTCAGGAGAGTAACTACAACAGGCCTGGAGAGGCAGCCAGCAGTGCAAAACTTCATACAATTCTCCTTTCGGGGAAAGGTGAGGAGGAGACAGCTCAGGACATGACTGACTGCTGGCTGGGCAGGGGTTTGTACACCCATACAGAATATTTTCACATAAGATAGTTTATAATGTCTGGTTTAGGCTGAACTCTAAAGCAGCTCATCATAAACGCTCGTGCATAATCACTTAACCAGCTCTCATCATCCTCCAGATTAAGTTTTCCATCTTCTATCCTCATCCACCTAGGGCAGGATTATAAGAAAAAACAAAACCAAAACAAACAAACCCCAAAACAAACATCCAACAAAACCCCCACAACATGCACACAACCCTATCAGGTCAAACTTCAAACTTGTTCATTATTTAAAACATTTAGTATTAAGTAAGTTGAACTTCTTTAGTAGCTCAACAAAGTGTAAAGATGTATGTGCACTTTTGCTATGGCTGGCACACGGGCAGGAATACTAAATTCAAACAACCCTCTAGCAGTAATTTTTAACTGCTACACTCTTTTAAACCAAACCAAAACAAAAACTCTGAAGTGAATTAGGTATGTTACAGAGATTCTGGGTTAATCTAAAAATACATTTAATAACAGTGTACAATGAGCTGCACACACAGTAACTGTATTTAGAAAAGAGTGATGACTGACATGTAGTAATAGAAGAAACATTGAACAGACCAGCTCCTTACTCCAGAGGGAGAAGGCAAGAGGCAGGAAGAAAACACAGGGGCTAAGGGCAAGCAGAAGATTAGCTGAGGATCAAGAGCTATTGAACTGGACTGATGCAGTGTGTAAAATTAAATGAAAAAAAGCTGAAGTGTCAAATTTCTGCTGCATATAAAAAACCACAGTAAAACCAACTATTGCAATCTTCACATTATATAGTGCAATCTCAGATGTCAGTAAGAAGGTAGTATCTCCAAACAAAATAATAGACACAACAATTTTTATCAGGAACTACTAGCGTCAAAACATTATTCCCTACAAAACTAGGTTAAATCCCATCTTCCACCTGGTAAACACACAATTCAGCTCTATAATGAGTACATCCAGCAGCTATGATAATATGCAATGAACCAAGGCTGGCAATTCCCATGTAGCTTTAAAAAATCCCAAACCAATAAAACTCAAAAACCACAAAGGTCACATACAAGACACTAAAAAGCAAGTCCTCACTGGGAATATAATCTGTTCACTAGTATTTGCCTCATCACATAGTTTTAAATATTTAGGGTCATCCAATACTCAATTTCCACATCTAATTCTTCCTTAATCCACTTATTAAAATAATCTATTTTTCCTCTTCCTGTTAAACACATTACTTACAGTTCAATCAAGTTTAGACTATTCTGACTAATTTTAGTATTTTGAAGAAGGGAAGTGGGGAGAGAAGAAAAAAACCCCAAATCCTAACTAGGTGCTTGCTGCCAGCAGTTATTCAAGACCTAGCTGGACTTAAATTACACATGTAACTTACTATTGAAGTTCAAATATTTAGGAAAAGTCATTTTCAGAATCCCTTGAAAGTTAAAATTGCAGTTCATACTGCAAACACATTAGGATCTCAAGGGTAACTCATTATTATGAAACAAGACTATTTCAATTTTTACTGAAATTACACATTTTTAGATCTGAGTGCACAGATAATTATTTATTAGATACTTTAGGCATATTGCTCCAAAAGCAGCTCCATAATTTACTGAATATACTAACTCATGCACTTTCAATCACCTTTTACTTGGTCATTCAGTACCTAATATGTAAGGCTTACGAGTGATACAGAAGTCTGGAAAAGCTATGGTGGTTTTATGTCAGATTTCCTTAAAAGATAATTCAATTGGTTACAAATTTGAGATGACCAAGCTTATGCCTAGGAAAATGTCCAGCTGTTCCTGAACACTTACCTTAATTGAACAATAACTGATTTTAGTTTATCTTTTCTATTACAAGAAAAAAAAAGAACAAAACCACAACAACAACAAAATCCAACAACGCGTCCTGTCAAAATCCAAAGACAACCTTCTAGTTTACTATTGTCCATAAATGCTACAAGGAAAAATGGAGTTTTAATTGGGACAATACTATGAAGTCCTTCATCTCTTCTCACATGGTAGGTCTTACAGGTTTAATAGGCTACATATAGGAATACAGCTGTGACTTACCCACAGAATACATGGGCTTCATAGTCTTATGTCTGCAAAGTTTATGATCACATGTACAGCTATTAAATAATGGATTGTAAATTAAAATAAAGGGGTACTAGCTTAGTTTTTGTCTTCTAGCTTTAAAATAATTATCTCTTCTATGTTATAAAACATGGTCAACAAATGTAATCATGTAACAATATAAAAAGTGTTGAGGTCAGAAAAGAGAAGAGTAAAAAGAGCTTTTTTTTTCCCCTAGCATCTATGAATGGAATGATTTCAGTTCATTACCAAAAAGCCAGAATTTCATTTCTTACTGTAACACTTTAACAAATACAAACACAGTTTCTAATCACTAGGTGTTTCAGTCTCTGCTGGACCTCTGATCAGTCTTCGTATTCCCCTCTTCCCCGCAGGACCTTTTGGTTTAGCAAAACTCTGTTTGTAAGCATGTTGTTTTGGATGTACTTCTTCATAAAGAAAGTCAGCAGTTAACTCATCACCATTATCTATTTCAATCTGGCAGAAAAAAACAACATACTCATATTAAATTCAAAAGCATTTAGAAACTTTGTTGAAACTCAATACTGTATTAAAACCATATGTGCAGTAATGTCCAAAGTAGAGCATGAAAAGTTGTCCAACTTGTGCCTAATGCCCTGAGAAATCCTGGGTAGTTTTTCTGAGAATCCCCTATACTCTTAGCAGTATTAAGTGTGACTTAATTATTTTCCTGAAATGTTAAGCACAACTACACAGTACATATGCCAAGGAATTTCTTTTGTCCCGAGCTTTAGCACAGTGTACCTGTTAACACTAACTAGGAGAATACATTCCATGTGAAACTAGAGCTTATTTAGTCATTTGAAGTATTTACACATTTTAAGAGTCAAAATTTTTCACTATTACGTGGTTTAAACACTAACTGTGTAAGCAATGTGCATACATATTGTTTGTCTCTTGAGAAAGAGAGAGGGGAGTATACACAAGCTTATATTATTAGCTGGCTACTGCCACTCAGCAAGTATTCAAGTATTTAGCAAGGAAAAGCTACAACAAGTTTAATGAACAAAATGCAGGGGAGTGTTTTAGTTTTCAAAATCTGCATATATGAAGCCGAATAGAAAGAAAATAGTGTTCTCAAGCAAAACTCCGCTGTTTTAAATTGCAGGAATTTAGAATTCAGAGAAATGCTTTGGCCCTGCTCTGCTGAAAATTCAGCACTTCATGCCCTGCCAACCATAACACTTGACAGATTGGCCAGCCCCAGTTTTACTGTTACAAGTACATGCTTCAGGAATTTTTGTCTACGGGAATTTTCAGAAGTTGCATGGTGCATTTATTTTGTTGCAGAAAGGCAATTTCAGAAAAATAATTACATACAAAAACACGTAGCATCAATCTACTTAATTCATCTCAGTAAAAATGGTTAGTATTAACTCCACTATTTTTAGGTAAACATAATCTCCACAGAAACTAAGCTTCCACAGAAGTGTTAAAAAAATGACCGTAGGTCACAAGCGGACCATTTCTATAGTCTCTGCTCAGGAGGTGAGAAGCAACTTTTTGCATCACAGTAAAATCTACACAGTGTGAAAAGATCAGCTACTTGCAAATCCTTGTTTCTCCCATCAAGGACTCCTAAGATAGCTGTTCTAATTTCCAGAACTGCAGCTTGAAATTATTTTGAAAATCCCTACGTAACTTTGGCTTTAGAGGAATTTGGTGTTCAACAACAGCAATGTGTTGTGATCCAAAATCTGACACAACTTTGAGTAAGAAATCATGTTAATTCTATAAAGTCTTTCAAAGTACTCTTAAATGCTTCCTTGATGCACAAGGATATGTTTGTTCAAGATATGAAAGTGTAGAAATTATGAAACTGAGTATAACTTTCATGATTTAACTTGTATCTGTAGCTACATCAACAATTACTTCTTGTTCAGGGCAAACTAAGTTGCACAACACTTTTCATTGTTTAGACAAGGTCGTGACAGACAGTTATAATTTTTCATTCAGAAAGGAAGACGGGGAAGGAGAAAATAGCCGTACACTCAGTGCACTTACCTTTCTAACTATCTGCATCCACAACTGTGTTTCTACAATTTCCAACAGTGGACTTTTGCAACTAGAGTAGAGCATTCGTTCTCGTATACTACAGGTATACCCTGGCATAGAGTAGATGAAAACTGTAGGAAAAGAAAACAATACCAGAAATCAGATCATAAATACACTCTATCAAAAGCTATATCACAAAATCATTTATAGCAGAGAGGCATTGGAAATAGCTATGCAATCTGAAAGATAAAAATGTAATACCATTCTGAAGTTTTTTTGCTTCATCAAGTGTTTCATTTCCAACAGGGGACAAGAGAATGGCTGGTATCTGTATGTTTTCACATGTATGGGTGTTCATAATCAAAAGGGATAGCTTACTACCTTCTAAACATAAAGGCTCTTCTTCACAAGTTCACAGTTTCACAATCAAATCACTCTGAAATTTATGATCATGCTGACACATCTTTCTCTCTGCCTCAAAATTCCTAAAGAATTTGAAACAAGTCAATGAAGTTTCATATTGAAAAATTTTCTCATACTTATGGATTCCAAATAGTCTCCTTCATGTGTGTGCTTGTACAGGAAAAAGTGGTAACGCGCAGCATCCTTTGGAACTCTTTTTGGCAAGTCCTTAAGTTCAGTATCAAGTGTGTTGGCCAAAATAATAGTTTCATTTTTCATATCAATTTGCTGTAAACAAAGCAAACATGAATACAGTTAATACACAAAAAGCAAACCAGAAAACACGACAGGATGGAAAAAAGTTTGAAATAATCTAATTCAAAATGGTAATTTATCAGCATCCTATATCAACACACATTGTTTAATATATGGGTAATCTATTTTATACTCATTATTAAAAAAACAGTTAAAGTATTTTATACTTGCCAGTTGTACATAATTGAGTTTCTTATTTTTCAATTTCTCCAGAGCCTGAATAGCTTCTTTTGCAATAGGGAATGCTACTCCTTGCAATGTTTGATGCTTGGTATCTACACCAACGTCCGCCTGTACCTGGAACACAAGTCAGCTGAGATGTTAACAGAAACCTCTGCCAGCATTCATTTGGTTTCATACAGTGAATGTCAATGTATTCCATATGGCTAGACGTAAGAGTTAGCAGTAGCTATTCCAAGAATAAACCACCCCAAGAAATCATCCCCATATACAAAAGATTTGCATTTTTTAATTTACAGGTCATGTTTGTTTGCTGGCCTGAAAAGTTTCATGTCTCTGAAACAGCTCTGTTTAGCAGAGTAACAAAATCCTCAGAGGGAAAACTGATTCAAGTGTCAGTGAAGAAGTTATAAGTTAAAATCTGGTATAGAGACACATAATCCAGGAAGAAAAGTCTTGATTTTCATATGCTGTGTTATACTTTTGAACTGACAATATTGCTTATAAAGTTTATTATAGCTTGAAAAGTTTTAGATCAAAACAAAGATGTGATTTCTAGGGAGTCAAAATTTTTGAAGGAAGAGAGAAATCATGAGACAAACTGATTTTATTGAAGGAAAATATACTACTATCCCACCTGCTTCAACACACTCCCCCAAAAGGTCTATACCAAAACCAAAGCAAACAAAACAAACAAACAAAAATCTTAATTTCTTACTTCTAGAAGGTCTAATAAAAAGTGAAAAAAAAAAAAAATCCAGGAGAAGCTAGACAATTGTTCATAATTGAGCTATACTAGCATCAGATTGAGAGAAAAAACCAGTTATTTTAAAGCCCTTTTTCAAGAATTTATGTTTATCTTGAATATTCATCCAATTCTTCTTAAAATGAGCTCCAGTCTTCTCCAGTCTTAATTTATTTCCAAAGTACTAGCTTTTGAATATATTCACTTCCTTTTATAGTTTCACAATTACATTTAACATTGGTTATGAAGCTACAAAAGTCAAAAAAGTGCACCAAATGAAAAGTGTGGGCCTTAGATCCATCAACTAGAAGATGTGCAGCTTTATTAAAAAGAGATGCTAATGAAATATGAAACAGACTGATAAAAAATAAAAAACAAATATCCTTTTGGCAACACTAAGTTATACTTCACATTTTAAAAAGCAGCTTGTCAGCAACAAGGAATGAAGAAAAGAAAGCAGGCAGAGAGCTTACTTTTGTACAAAGATTGATAAATTTATGAACAAGGTTATAGAAAAAAATATTTCGCAAAATATGTATCTGCATAAAAGCCTGACTGACAAATGTAAAAATTTATTGCATCACAAAAACAATAAAACATAATAAAATACCATATTCTAGAAACTGTATTAAAATACAGGTAGAAAATAAATACTCCAAACTTAAAAACTAGCTTTGAAGTGTGGAGATAGACAAGGGAAGAAAGTAAATCAGCACATCTCCAGATACAAGAAAGTGACCAAACCACCTAAGTCACTTAAGAATATTTAAATTCACACTCCTAAGATTTAGTTAGTAGTGGCTGCTGAGAGGTGAATAAACTGGCATACGAAATTTCCTGTGAATAAATGAAAATGTATGCAGGAGGACAAAAACCCTCTACCTATATGGTGAGGGGGTTGAGCTAGCTACTATCATTCAGGAGCAAGACCTTGCAGGTCATTCTGACTAAGTCTGAAAATAACACCAAGCAAAACAAAAACCCCCTGAACACTCCCCACCCGCAAATGAAATGTTATAAATTGTTAGAGAAAAGAGTAGAGAACAGAACACATCATTACGCACTGTAGATATCAGTAACATGCCTGCAGCTTGAATACCACATGCAGATCTGGCTTCCCCATCCCTCCATCTCATAAATTATATAGCAGAACTGGAAAAACTGCAGAGAAAAGCAAAAGGATCAGAAGTATGGAGTGCCTTGTTTAGGAGGAAGAACTACCCAGATTAGGACTCTTCAGCCTGGAAGAGGTAACGAATAAGGAATACAGGAGAGGTCCACGGATATAGAATCATGGGATAGTTGGGCTTGGAAGTATCCTTTAAAGGGGATCTAGTTCAACCCCACCCCCCTGCAGTAAGCAGCAACATCTTCAAATAGATCAGCTAGCTCAGAGCCCCATCCAACCTGACCTTGAATGTTTCCAGGGATGGGACATCCACCACCTCTCTGGGCAACCTCTTCTAGTACCTCACCACAATCATCATTAAAAAATTCTTGCTCCTATCTAATCTGAACCTACCCTGTTTTAGTTTAAAACCATTCCCCCTTGTTCTATTGCAACAGGTCCTGCTAAAAAATCTGTTCCCTTATTTTCTATAAGCCCCTTTTAAATACTCATACGTCACCAAGATTTCCCTGGAGCCTTCTCTGCTCCTGGATGAAACAACCCCAACTCTCTCAGCCTTCTCTCACACGGCACATGTTCCAGCCCTCTGATCATCTTTGTGGCCCTCCTCTGGACCCGCTCCAACAGGTCCACATCTTTCCTGTGCTGAGTACCCCAGAGCTGGATGCAGTGCTCCAGGTGGGATCTCACCAGAGCAGAGTAGAGGGAGAGAATCACCTCTCACCTGCTGGCCACGCTGCTTTTGATGCAGCCCAGAATATCACTGGCATTCTAGAATACAGATGGCTTTATCTAAGGGGAGGGGGAAACTGAGGATTGACTTAATGACTCTTCTTTGCCTTCCCCACACTATCTGTAGGGGTATGAGAATAAACTAGAGATTTTAGAGAGCAATCAGTGGTTCTTTAGATAGTACTTTGTCAAGCTATGGAATATGCTGCCACAAGCTGTGGCCAACAAAATCTTTATGTGGATTTATAGAAATGACAAGACTAGATGATGGATGAAAACCCATTAAGGAGAGCTATACAGTAAGATGTCATGTTTTGTGCAGGAAGAACTCTACCTCAAATGTTGCGGCAACAGAAGAGTATTCAAGGTAATTATAGCCTTCTTGCCCTGCTTTTACATCCTTCCTAGATTTCTGCTGTGGTTCACTCAAGGATTTGACAACAGACTGGGTGATCCTTTGATCTGGCCCAGTAAAGTATTTCTGAGTGTAATTATAAAATAATATACATGTAGAAACCTTTTTAAAATCAGAAAGGTTTTCATTTTCTAAGTCTAACTACAGGCTTTGTAACAGTGGAAACAATGAACAGAAAAATGACATAAGTTAATGTATTGTGAGGTGTTTTACAAAGCCAAAATGGCAGCAATCTACAGTTTATGTGTCTCTGAAAAGCACAGCTATTGCTGCTGAAGTTTCATAATAACACATAAAGTCTTAGACTGCATGAATCAGTTGCTAAACACATTGTATGTAGTACATACACTAATACCAGAAGTGATCACTGATCCCACAGAAGTTTTACATTCATTATTGTTTCTTTTTAAAACTTGATCAAGTAAAATGCAGTGTTTGATGACAGTGAATGCATTTCCGCATTGTATCATTACAATCAGACATGAAAACTAACAAAAGATGTCATTGGGAAAAAAGAGTCAATAAACAACAAAGTTGCAGCAAAAGTACAGTAGAGTGAAAACATAAGAGAAGACACACAACTGTATTTAGCATAATGGCTGCCTGGTATCCAGCTGCAGAAATAAATCATACTTCAAACAGATGTACCACTGCTCGAATATACAAGTCTAAAGAACAAATAAGATCAGCACATGACCTATTTTAATATACATCTGAAACAAACAGTATTCAAATGAAGGAAAAATGTTATAAAAAGAATCCTCTGAAACTTTTCAGTCACTAGTTAGCTGGCAATCATCAATGTTTTTGGTTAAAGGCATTTGTTAGAGATTTTTCTAAAAAAGTGTTTGGAGCATAAGAAAATTAGTCGCTTGAAGAGATTCGCTATTTGGTTTGGATTTCTATTTCATTTTTATTGGAATCCTCTTCACTTCCTCTCAATCTTAAAGACAAGTGCACCGGTACTGGAAGCTATGTACCTTTCCTCTAAGAATAAGGCTGCTAAAACACTCCTGGCAATCACCCACTGCAGTAATTGCTATTCTGTGTCTTCTCTACCATTTCTGCCACCATGGGAAATTCATGTGGGTAATCACATGAGGTTGGAAGACATCTCCGTAGGTCACCTTGTCCAACTACACTGCTCAGTAAGGGCCACTTAGATCCAATTGCCCAGTTCTCTGTCCAAACAGCTTTTGAGTATCTCCAGGATGGAGACTCCGCAACCTCCCTGGGCAACCTGTGCCAGTGCTCTGTCACCTTTCACGAAGAAGCATATCCAGTGATACTAAAAGCTGAAGTTGCAACAATTGAGGTGCGCATTTGCCAGGCCTTTGATTCTGACGCTAGGCCTTTCAAACACAGCGAGATCATTCATGCCACTTCAAATCCAGCCATCATCATCCTGCACTTTCAACCCATTGAGAAATACATTTATATTCTCATCCACTCACACTTTCTGAAACTTTCCATTTTCCTTTCTGCCTTTTTTTTATCCTAGAAAGACATTTCCCTACAATGCATTTGGAACTCTGCACCATTTCCCACCCATGCTTGAAGACATTTTATGTACCTCTTTAATCTTAATTTGTCGAAGTTCCTCTTCTGCTGCAGTCAAAGGTGCAGGGGAGGATTGTGATATCAAATATTTTTTATATCCATTCAGTGAAACATCATCCTGAAAACACAATATCAATATTTATCAATTTTTTTGGTAATAGAACTTTTCTTCAAAGATCTTCTATGTGGCATTGCAAAAAGTAGCTGTCTTCCATACAGTTATGGTAATTTTATTTGAATATTCCAATATTCTATTATGTCTTGTTTCAGCAGTCCAGAGGTATCAAAGTTAATACATGTGAATTAGCAGGTGGGGACCATAACAGGGTTCCACCAGAACAACAGAGCTGGTTGCAACTAAACCATCCTTAGGTTTAACAAAATAAAAAAGTAACCTGCTGGATGCTGACCATCAAGATTCTGAGTGAGATCAGCAACTTGAACACCTTGAAGAAGCAAGATGATCATCCTTGTGATTTTCACATGGATGAACATTAAAGGCCAGGTACAATTAGTTTATAAAGACACTGAAACCAACAATTCAGAGATATATAAGCTGTAACATCATAAGCCTGGAAAAAGTGAATTATATCAACGCCATCCTCTATGTGCCCCCGGCCCATTCTGAAGTAACAGTAAGACAGATGTAATGCTCCTTCCTTAAAACTGAGACGGAAGCTCAGACTTGTAGGGCTAGACAAATTCCACATATTGCATAGACTGCTAATGGTTTAGTGCAAGCGGCAGTGACAGACTGGTTGATTGAATGGACAAGAAAAAAATAACAGGACCTCTACCAGTAAACCCTCTTAATAACTCAGTTATCTACTTCCCTGGAAAACAGCCTCTCCAGAGAAGTTTGTTTACATGTTTGTTAGGATAATGAAGCCTCCATGAAAGGTTAATGCTGAATATAATGAATTATTTCTCAGTGATCAACAGAATTATTAGCCTCATGTCCACCACAACAGCCCATCTCTCTTTCACAGCATTTTTCCCCACTACAATATCCTCTACTCTTCCCCAAACCTCCAGCTCCTTCCATTGATTCAGCATCAGCTGCCTATGTCAATAGTGACAGTGCTTTGGTTCAGATTTGTTCAGATGAACTGATTAACAGGTCAAACAGAAAATAACTGTTCCAGTCTCTGCTGAAAGAGGAACAGAGGAATTATGATATGAGTCTCTAAGTAATCATCAGTTTTCATGAAAGCTGTAGGAATTCTTTCTCTCTGAGAAGTTGAATTTGTATTTTAAAACCAGCAACAGAATAAAAAGACTGTCTGATGTCTGCCTGACAAACAGGCAGGCATCACAACCATGTACGACTTATTTCTCACAGAAACTGAGGAAATAAAATAGCCCCGTATTTCTTTTACAGCATTTACAGCCTTTACAACATCACTTAGACAATTGCTAGATTTCATACATGCACCTTCCAATTATCTTACCATAAGCTAGCAGTCAACTATTAGCATTTTTTTTTAACAAATCAGTAGCTATAAAAATTGTGTTTCCCTAAGAAGTTGACAACCATACACGTGAGTTACATTTTATGGTCAAATTCTAAAGAACTGACAACTTCATATCCTTAGCTCAAGAGAAAAACATTTGTTTTCAGGTGTTAATGGCTTACAAACCACTGTTCTAGCCCATTTCTGATTCAGAGACATACATCCAAAACGGTTTCTGTATACTGTTGACCTGGAAATTAATGTTGCAACTTTTAGAAGACTCATGTTCAGGCACTGAGGTTAAGAGATATGCCTATTATTCTTAGGTTATTTAGTTTTCATAACCATTTAAAGCAAGGACTTCTAAGCCTGAAGATATTAACTATACTTAGTAACTTGTTCAAATGAGATTAAATACACTTTAGCATTGGAATAATACACACAGCTTTTAACTCCTTTTTCCTTAATTCAAAAAGAGCATAAACAACCTGCATTCATACCAATAAAGTCAGCTACTATATTTAGTATTTAAAGTCAGTGTCCTGACTTTAAAAACAAAAACATACCTGTACCGTCCCAAATACTTCATCCTTAATATGACCACCTCCAAATTCTTTCTTAAGCGTTGCTCGGGTTGCTGCATACAACATTTTTTGACGAACCTGATATGTAATAAAACAGTGCTTTTTCAGTCTGGGTTCTATTTTTAAAATTTTGCTGTACACAGAGAATCTAGCATGTTGGTGTACGACGTCCATTAACAAAGATCTTTCATAAACAAGTATTTTAAGTGTCAAAACTGCACTATAAACTTGTAGAGCTCTCGGTCACAATACTTACATGTGCTATTAAACTCACAAGGTCATGATACTATGCATTTTTATCGAAGCAATTGCAAAACTGAATTGCAGGTTTAGTAGGAATATGAGCTTTTTTTAAATGGAAAAAAGTCAACATAATCTTTGCTAATTTTAAATGGAAGAAAACCACAATAGTTTGAATCTTTTGTCACCTGATCTGTGTACTAATGGATACAACAGACAGGAAAAGAGCAGACTGGAAATAACTCATTATTACTTTCGATTTGATAGTCATTCCAGACAGTTATGGTTCAACTACAGAATGAAAAAATTATGTTCGCTCCCAATTAACTTGTGTCTAACATAGTCACTTACTACTCGCTCAGCAGTCCCATCTTGCCACTTTATTTCACCATCATGCCATCCTCTCCACAATACTTCACCTTTTCCACATAATCATTTCTACGCACTTCAACTTTTGGTTTCTTATTATTTCCTAACTGCTAGTGAAAGCAGTAGGAATATTGGAACAGCTTTACTTTCTGCCTTTCTTTATCTCACATTCCTAGAACCTGTACACAGTATCCTAGTTTCTCCCAGCAATCCTTAACTTTAACCTCAGTTCTCTCCCCTGCTCTCAAACCACTGAGAAGCAGTGTATTCTATGGCACATCACAGCTCCACGAGTGCCAGCTGAACAGCCAGCAAGCCAAACAGAATGAACAGCTTGAGCTCACGTTATAATCCTTCTCTATATCAGCACCCATTAAGATTTCTGTCCTATATCCTTGCACTAATTTTTATGGAGTACTAACAGTAAGACAAACAAGGCAAAAAACTGTATTGTGTCTGCCAGTCAGGCTAAAAATACATTGGATCAGCTGGAGTCCATCTAGACCTATTGATTTACTCTTCAATCCTCTTAAAGAAACATTTTCCTAGTTTTCTTCTGGGAATGTAGGGGGAGGTTGGGGAATGCTTCATTCCTCAAATCCTTTTCCTTCCTATCTTGGATTCTGATCAAATGGTACTGATGAAAAATCATTAAAAACATGAAGCCTCTGTTGACTGTTACTTACAGGAGAATGATCAGGTGACCATGCAATGAAGATCCATTCATATCCTTGAGCATTCTGAGAATCTAATCTGTATAATACATAACATGGTTGCTTGTCTTCAAGAAGGGGAAGGACAAAGGAATCATAATCCTTTTCCCATGATCCAACTGGCCGTCTAGAGGATCCCACAACAAGCTGTTCTATAAACAATAACCAAAGCTACAGATTAGCAACAATACCTGCCTGACAAAATTAACAATTACAATAAGAAGTTAATTGGACATTTAATCTTTCATAATTATGTCCAGAAGAATGGAAGACAAGAACAGTAAGTGTAAAAGTGGGTGAATTCCTCCAACAGCTGTGTATGTTCAAACCCTAACTTACTTTAACCTAAATAGTGATAGTTGAGAAGTGACATGCTGGTTGTCATCAAGTTCTTTGATCTGAAGTGATATGACTGATGTTAGTTTTTCTAGCATAACATACACAGAAGGGAAATAAGAACTGTGTTCTACCAGTTAGTTTATTTTCAATTTGGAATACTTAGGTCTAAATAAGATAAGAGTAAGCTTTCAAATTTTAGAATTATAATTACTGATGCTCTTGTTATAACATATTAGTGTTTGTACTCATTGTAAGGAGTCAATAACTCATTTATACAGTGAAAAGAGTTTGGAATGAATATGCTTGCACTAATCACTAATTTGACTATATAAGTAGATAAACCTCCTTCTAACACAGCTTCATAGCTATGGTCTCTTTAAATCAATGAAGTTGTTTATTATGTATAATTGGCTTAAGTCTGTATAGAATCCTTCAATGGTATTTAATTATGTGAACAGCTGTAGCAACAAGATTTTTCTCTTATTTAGACATCACATCTGAGCTTCCAAAGGAAAGTACTAGCATACACTCCCACAAAACATTTATCAGCTTCCCAAGAAATACTAGCCCCCATAAGTGGAATAGAAATACCTTGTTTAAATGGGATCCTGCAACAGTTTGAGGACCATCACAGAAGCAAGTATTCAAATCACCTTTTGAGAGTCTAGGGCTTAACTTAAGAAAACTTCACACAAAAGTACAACAGCACACAAATACCTCTACAGTAAAGCTTCAAGAAAAGCACCTCACCACCGTAACTCATGGAACATGTACAGCTCAGGGCAAGAGTGTTTTGCTCTTCTTTGAATTAGATGAGACATACCTGAAGTAGTGCGCCTAAACCAAGAGTATTCAGAATGTACTTGCCAACTCTGAACTCTAAGTGGATTTGTACCCAGTGGAATTTAAGATACAGTCAGAGTAACTTTATTGCCCAGCAGCAAATCTCTTATTAACTCAGATTAGCAAAACTCAATTTGAGTGTTATCTGTTGGCTAAGGATTATTATCTGTTGCTGAAAGCTCCTGAAGACAAATGAGGTAACTGCCCTTCTTCCAGTATTCTGGGAGTTTTACAGGTTTCTTTCTGAACTGCAGAAAATAATATCAAAGACTGGATTCTGCTTCTGTATAGAAACGAAATGTGTATACCTGTATCTATGTGTTTACATATATATGTGTATACCCATGTATATACGCACACAAAAATGAAAAAATAGGGAATGAAAAAATAGGGAAAGTCTTCCATTTTTGTCTTATTTCTAGGCTTCATTTCATATTATAAAGTAGCATATACACAAAAGTCTATTGTTTTGCCTTGCTTAATGGGAAAAAACTCCAACAATGGTATGTCAGCATTTACCTTGTGCTACTTAGACTATCACAAAGTCCTGCCTGTAGTATTACTGTTGCCACTGCCCTAAAGAAAGCTATATGAAAATATCAGAAGACTTCCTAAGAAAAGCAAACACAAAGAAGGCAACAGTAGGTTATTTACCTAACAATAAAAGTATGTATGTGTATGTACATATATATACCTTTCTCCAGCTAACAGATTTTTAGTGTACTGTAAATGAATGAAGACTAGAACAAACGACTTCAAAGTGGACAACTGACATATTTAGAAGATGCACTAAACCAGGAAATATTTTATACAACCAACCAACATTGCTAATAAGGAAATAAAAGTAATTGTATATTCTTTCAATGTTTGCAACCTATATCCCTTGCCAAGAAGTTCAAAAATCAAAATCAAGTTCTGACAGAAATTATATGATTTCCTATTCATACATGTATGTTGAGATTTAAGAAACAGTTTTAGGTTGAAAATTTAAGTAAAGTTATAGATCTATGAAGATATTTTCTATGTAGCCAGATTACTATTTAAACATCTCCTTTAACTTGACTTTCTATATGCAATACTTTTATACTGATCCTGGTAAAAAAGGCTGATAAAATTTACAGTTCATTTAAGGTGAATTTTAGCTGTTATGTAAGACTAGCCCTCTGTCTAGCGAAAGTAACCAGAGTGTCCAAACACTACACAGGTGAGGAAATTTTCATTCCCTCTACTTTCTTTAGTAAGAGATAAGAGTAAGCTTATCTGTATTATCCATATGAAATACACAGCAGTTCTTGGTAAAATATGAAATTACATTTGGGAGAAAAAATACAGCAGCATTGTAGTGAAAAGCTTAGAATCACCAAAATTTAAATTTTACCTTCTGTACAGGAAAAACCTTAGTAATATTAAGTTTGGCAGAGTTCTGTTTTTTAAACAATTGTACATGTAGGTGTAGTGGGTACCTGGTGTTTGGCCAAACACAGTGCTTGGTAAAACCAACACAGTAGGTCATCAAAACAACTCGGAAAATATCTAAAAGAACCAGAAAAAAGAATAAAATTTGACTAACCATTGTCAATGACTATTTTTAAAAGCCTGTAATGTCCATTTCTGGCTCCAACAAAGATGTCTTTAACACTTCCACTAGCTGAAAAAGAGAAAATAAAAGTAATCAAATTAGCACATTTCACTTCCCTAGGACAAAGAATATTCATGAGGGTAAGAACAACACTGGAAAAACGTACAACTGGCCCTTTGCTACAAAGTGGGACTGAAAAAGGAATACAAGAGTGATGCTCCTGCTATGCTGCATACTGTTCCAACCACCAGCATGCCACACAAAGAAGAAAGGCAACATTAGAAAACAGCCCTGCTTCCTAGCATAGCAAATGATTTTCAACATTGTGAAAATTAAAGGTGACATCATATCATCAATCTCAGGTTTCAGAGTTAACACAGCAAAACATTAAAAATATGACACATCTCAAATTACAACAGCTTCACGAAGTCTACAGGCTTAATACAAACTTTCAGACAGAAACTTCATGCCTGCCAGGAAAGTGTTAGAGCTTGTCTGGCAAAAGTGATGGTCCTTTCTGAGAAGACCTCTCTGCAGAGTACCAGTGAAAGCTGCCACTCATTGCTCATCTTTCATACCACCTTATCTCCTTTTATGGTAGATGATACTGTTCAAGCCCCAACCTGTTGTAACAGGATAGTTTTATAGTGAATTTACAAAAATATTTTTACATGTTCATAAATCACACTGACACTACACCACAAACATGAGACACTCACTTCTCTAAGCACACTGAAAAACTGTGCTTTACTTGCATGAAGACCATTCTTATCTCAACTGCTCTGCTAAATAATCCAAATGCAAATCAGTTCAATTATACCAGAGACGGGGTTGTAAGGATTTACTGAAAAACATTTATTGCAAGCTGGTCCTTTAAGTAATCTCACAGCATAGGGCATAGCACCAGCAAGACAAACATTAAACCAGGAAACAAATAAAATGCATTATTTATAGTCAGGTTGAGGCCAAGTGAACAGATGGTATCCAGCAACATTACTGCCCATACTCAAAACATTTTACGTTTATGTCCATCCAAGTGATGCCAGGCCCATCCTGAGAGTCCAAAACAGAATGTTAAAAGAACACGTTAAACAAATTGAACTGCATTGGGTTACCAGTTCAATCCCAGTTGGTATCTTCCCACAAACCAGTGCAGCAGTAACCTGCTGCCAGCTTTTCTAATCATCTTTGTTGGTTCTCACCATTTCTACTGAGTAACCAAACATTGCACCATTTTCTAGACCTTTTTGTTCCCCCAGAACATTCTTTGTCCTCTTCTTGTCTATTACTTTTTGTTCCTTATTCTCTCATTTCAACCCTATACACCAAAAAAGACCAGAACACAGCAGTCCCTACACCAGTTCCAGAACAGTGCCAGTTGCTGAAAAAGTATTTTGAGATACTTGTGAAACCAGCTCACTATCAAGTGATCTATGGGGTTTTTCTTCCTCATAAAGGTTTTTAAATTCACAACTGTTATATTATTTTCTGTTTAAACTTTCTGCATAGCAGAGGGCTATAGAATCAGAATTTGGCTTTATTTCACGAATATTTTACAGGGAATATTATTTTAAAAGTATTTAGAAGATTGTGTACCCATTCAATTGTATTTTCCACAGTTAATGCTTTCTGTGACTTCCAACAGTATTTATCTGCATTGGCCTGTTTAAAAAGCCCAGTCCTTTTAGCAACTGCCTGGTACATATCACTGTGCCCATGACTTCATTTTTGTTTCCAGAAAAAAGCAGCCCATGCTGCCAAATCTTGTAATTGTTTATGAGTGACAGTAGCCTGTTTGTAGCTGAAGCCAGCAATGGTACAAGTAGAGCTATTCCTCTTCCAAACTGCAGAAGCTGATGCTTTGCTGCAAACAGGACTCCTGATTAGTGCCTGCTGAGGCAGGTTCCTGAAGGAAAGCTGCTGAGCTCTCTACAGCTCTCCTCAGAGGACAAATGACTCTCAAACACGGAGAGCAGCAGAAGAGGCTTAGCCACTCTTTTTGCTTACAATAAGCAAGACTATTCTGCTCCTCCCTCCAGCACCGCCAGGAGAACAAGGGATTAAGAGTTACTAACAGGTTTCCCCAGACTGGAGAAACAACAACAAAAAAAAACAAGCTGGTGCACCTTTAGCCTGAGAGGGGTTGAAGAACTTAAAACAAAAAGCTGCAAAAAAAGACCAAAGATTGGCATACAAAGGAAGGAAAAGAAGAGAGGGAAAAGGGTGCAGACCACACGCAGCCAATGGACAAAAAAGGGCATAGAAGAGCAGCTAAGGGCTGTCATGGCTGGGACAAAAGTCACCTTCAACAATAAATATCGGAGTGCAGGCAAAGTACACGGTACTAGTCACTGAACAAGCAGACTGCAGAAATCCAGACAGTAAAACCCAACCCCTCCATAATCCTGCTGTATAATCCCTGCTTAGCAATTCTGTGATTCGGGGGAACCCGCTAATACTGCGAAACAATACGCTGTCTTCTTCTAATTGCTCCTCGCACCCTCCAAGGCCAGGAAATACGGGGGGAAAAGTTCCCACATAATGTTCCTCTTTGTGGCCTCCAGTGATGGGCTTTTTAGTGGACTCTGCCACGCCAGGGCTCCTGCATCTCCCCAGGGCTCTCGCTTCAAGGCACGCGGCAGCGACCCTCGGCATTCCCCGTGCTGTCCAACCCATCCCAAACTCGCCGCGGCGACCCCGAGCAGGCGACAGCCCCCGACTCGCCGCTCACTCCGCCGCCGCAGGAAAACCTGCACTGGGGGAGCTACCTGAGCCCAGGCGGGCCCTCCCCGCCATTCATGGGGCTCTGCAGTGAGCACTTTCCCCGGGCGGGCTCCCTGCCTCTCCGGGGCGGACAGGCGCGGTTCGCCGGGCGGAAAAGCCCTGCAGACTTCGCCTGACTGGAGACGGAGCTCTGGGCTCGATCCCGAGGAGCGGCGGCCGCGGGGCAGAAAACAGCAGCAGTTCCCCTGCTCGCTACCCCGCCGCCAGCCCGCGGCGCAAAGGACGGGCTCCTCCGGCAGCAAACAAAGAGCGCAGTAGTGGGAAAGATCCCGCCGCGAACAGCCCGTTAACCGCCCACCACCGCCGTCTGCCCCCGCTCCGCGCCCGACCCGCGGGGAAAGGCGCTCCGCCCGCCTCCCGCCCGGCTGGCAGGGCCACAGGGGAGACGGGCCCGGCAGTCGTGAGGCGCAGTGGGCACCGCGGAGCGGAGGTGCGGGGGGAGCCGCGCGGGTACCTTGGATGCCGGTCTGGTGGGACATGTCGCACCGCGCCC
>VZRN01004857.1:5672105-5686024 GCA_013397935.1 Dasyornis broadbenti
GCCTTCCGGGCCCCGCCGGCCGGGCCGGGCTGGGCCGGGGCTGCGGGCAGTGGCCGCTCCTGCCTCGGGCACCGCCCAGCCTCGGGCACCGCCCTGCCCGGTGCCCGCTGCCCCTGCTCCTCCTCTTGGTGCTTCAGAACGGGGACGGCGTGTAGGTCTGCCGTCTCTGGTTCCCTTTGCTGTCCGTCTCCTGTCCTTTCCGTCCCCTCCTTCACCCGCCGTCCCAGAGCCTGTAGCTCGACCCGCCGCGGGTATCGCCGGGCAAAGCCTGCGGTCATCCTGCCTGGTAGCAAGGGACACGTGCCCCCTGGCCCGGGTTGCTTGTGAATCGAAGTAGAGAAAAATAACTAAGGTGAATCTAGTTGATCTGTAGAAGTCCGTGGTGGACACCTGTCGCTCTAGCTTGGGGCACCAAGGAAGGAGCCATCAGGTGTGTGTGACAGCGGGCTGCCTGCATGTACTGTAAATTTCGGGTTAAACAGCCCCTGACAAAGAGACCACAAATCAGAGAATAGAGCCCAGACCCAGTGCTCTCTCAGCTCAAGCCCTCGCCCCTAACAAGGCGGTCTTTCTCTGTTAATTTTGCAGTATTTGGTACATGGTGGCACTGCATTAACAGAAACAGTGAAGATTTCTTCTCTTTCAGTGTGGATCTGGTGTTTTAACCACTCTCGACGGGGCATGGATCCAGGCAGAGAACGCGTGCATCTGCTTCTCAGGGCCCTATCCACACGGCCAAAGACTTCTTTATGCCTTTTCTGCCTGTGTTTCCCTCAGCTTTTTCTTTCAAAGTTTCCGGTGAAGAAGAGTCCTGCATCATGAATTTAAGCATGCTCTGGAGGTAGGTTTGCTTTTGCTAGTTCTTTTGCAGGCTCATCTGTCTATGGGTTGAGAAGCACCACCCTCTTAACAACAAAAAAGATGGTACTATATCTTCATTAAAAATCACTTCATTGTCATGTTGTCAGCATTTTTAATCTGTGCTGTGATATGGATTAAGACTCCACAGGCAATATAAGCATGCTGTAGGCATTGACGCTGATGATTCCTTCAGGTTCCTGGCAGTTAGAAGGCTTTATGGGGCGCTATATAACTAGCGAACATAAGTGCTCTAACAGGACGTGTCAAATATCCAGCCCGATGGACCAGGCAAGAATTGAAGAGTAAGGCAAGTGCATGGTAATCCTTCTCTGGTTCGCCTTCCCAGCCTCCAGAGTGCTGCAGCTCAGGAGTTTCTGAAGTCAGCTGTGTTGATGAATGTGTGTGCCTGTGCTTTGTCAGATCCCCAGTTTAAAGAACATGTGGGATTTAGTGTCCTATTTGGGAAATGTGAAACAGCACTGTAGCTGTTATGTGAACTGTGCTGTGTAATGCTTGTCCAGCAAATACTAAGTCAGTGTAGAGACACGTCACCAGCTAATAACCTGGGAGTAATAGCAGTTGGGGAAACAGAGAGGCTGCAGTTTTTCTTGCTTCAAGGAGGCTGAAAGAAGAAGCATGGAAAAGAATTCATGTGAAACCAGGAAATAGGAGACAGGTAGCGCCTACAAGGTGCTTGGAAGTCAGCTCTTGTTCCTCTATTGTAAGCCTCCAGGAGCACAAGGATTATTTTTAAAAAAGGAAAAAAACTCTTTGAAAAGAGCTTTTTCAAGAGGAAAGGAGTACTTGAGATCCAGCCAGAGTGGCAACCAAAGATGTGGTTCTATCACAATTACTTTACATTGTTTGAGCCCAAGTTTGCCACAGGTTCTAAATTCTTGGGTTTCCCCTGTTTTAGTGTTAGTGCTTGTAAAGGATGGAGTTGCCTGAAAATTTATGAGGGAAAAAAGTTTTCCACATAAGAAATGTGATCTTAACATCAGTTTTATATGAAACAAGACTGGTATACATTGGCATTTTGTAGCACCTTTTTGGCAAAAAGACAATCAGTAAATCAAACATGTTTTCTTTAAAATCTCAGTATCACAAATATTTTCCTATGTTACGGTGACTGATGTGTGACAAAGAAGAGATGTTGCATGGGAACTAGCCCAAGGAGGTAGGGATTTTGAATTTAATGAAGATTCTTAAATTTCTGAATTTTAGTGTGCTTCAGATTCTTATTAAACTGCTTTAAATCATTATACTCTTATGCAAATCATACAGAGTGTCTGGACAAAAATAGGGAGGTTTATATGTTAGCCTATGCACTAAGGAACTTTTCTTCTTTTTATTGGTTATAATTTCTTCCTTGTACTTGAATTGTTTTTTTACAGTAGATTTTGTATCTAATTAAGGTGACTGTTTTGGTAGAGACAGCATATTGCAGTTTCCCAAATTATAATAAGATTTCTTTAACTGAATAATAAATTATATTTTTAAAAAGGAAATACTTGTAATAGACTTTGGTGCAGCATTTTTTGTGTGACTTCTGGGTCTTGTTTTCAGTGTCTTTATTGCCGTTTCCTATACATTTACTTCTCCATTGATTTAACAATGTTCTATTCCAATACTTACGCTAGTTTATTAAATGCTGTGGTTATAAGCTCCATGGAATCATCAGTTCACTCTGTTCATAGTTGTGCAATGATGTGCAATCATCTTCTGTTGTGATGTTGCTGGGAAGGCCTGTCCCGGGTTTGACTATAATTGTCCACCTGACAATGGAAGTGCGTGTACTTTTTACATGCAGTTTCTATTACTGCCTTCTGTACCTATCTTGAGGTGACACTTAAACCATTAAACGCATTTCCAACAATGGAAGTATAAAACCCTTTCTTTTTACTGGGCAATATTATAATTTCAGTTTCTTACTGTGGAGCCCCATTGTCTGTAGATCTCTATCCTGATACTCTTCAAAACTTCAGTTTAGATTATGCTTTTCCCCTTTCAGCATGTTCTTCAAAACTAACTGTATTTTAAGATAACTAAAGTATGAGAAAGTCCATAAGCAAGATGAAATTTCTTCTATATAGAGTAAAACTCAGTATCAACTACTTCCTTCCGAAATATGTTAAAATTTCATTTATTCCACTCTGTTTGCTTCTTGTTATCTCCATTCCAATGCACTCATAGGTAGCTAAACAAAGAAATTAGAAATCACACTACTCCTAGAGTCAAACTTGCTTTTAGCTTTGAGAATAATGTAAAAGGTGTTCCTTTCAAATAGACTTTGATTTTCAAGCATGCCAATGTTGCTTGTTTGTAAGTCTCAGTATATGTAGTTCTAATCAACCAACACTGTATGTTAAAATCAAATAAAAATTCAAATTTCTTTATGATGAACAAAGCTTATGGGTAGTCTGCTATTAAGAATTATTTCTATAAGAACTCACTGCTCTCTTGGCACTACAGCAAGTGGCTTTCAGTACAGTGTAGACAGCTCTCAGTTCATGCTCATCAGTAAGCCTTTACAGCAGTAAGAATATATCTCTTCATCTCTATGCTCTGAGGCTTTTCTGTTCATTTCTTGTGAATGACAAATAAACCATCTAACTGCTGTCTCTTAATGTCCATAATCTTAGGGGCTTTTCTTTCTGGCTCCTTAAACAGCTGACACAGTAGGCGATTTCTGTGGGTGGCCAGGAACGTGCTAGATAGACAACTATTTATATTGAATTGCAGTATAGTAAATAGCCAAGATTGTGGTACTGGGGTTTTCCCAGCCACTGCCGTAGATGAAAACAGATTTGCAGCAACAAGTTTTGCTATCCTAAAGGTTGTAGACAACTGAATTTCGTCATGTTTTGGTATACTTTGATAATAAGAGACAAACGTCCTGTGAAATCAGTTGAGAAAAGCACAATTGTGGGACTTCCCATCTTTCTTACCTCTTTCTTTTCTGTTAAATACTTCCAGACACTATTAAGGAGTTGATTCTGAACCCTTTTTTTTTTGTTTAATATATATATCTGTGTCTATTTCTAGTCCTTATGCTTATGTGGTAAGTCTTATGAGGTAGATAGATGGCATTTCTGCATTCTCTATGCACAGTATAATGGACAGTATCATGATAAAATTATTTCATGCTCTCAGTGATTTTTAAATGATGACATTTCTCCAATGTTGTTAGCTCTTTCATATACTTTCCCAGTAGTAGTGATTGACTAACATATAAATACCACTACAAAATCACTGTGCAAAATGACTTGTGACCCAGTCATTCCTTTTGCCACTCTTCAGATTTTCTGTTCTGTCTCCATGCTGTGTTATTTGAATGCTTTTCTGAAGTGCATTAAACAGTAAGACTGGTATCTCAGCAGTTCTCTATTCTGCCTTTTTTCTCCAATGGGAAAATTTGTTTTCATTACTTAAAATCTAGGTTTGCTTTTTAGTTATTGATGACATGTTCCAAGAAGTTTCCTAGTGTGTTTAGGAATCTTCTTACATGATGTTCAAAGTGATTCTTGGATCAGAAAAAGGAGAAAAAACTTTGTTCAAGACCTGGGTAGCTCTCTCAGGCCTTTGGAAGAGATTTATAAGTCACAATTTAAGCTATCAGGACCAAGCTAGTGAATGTGTGCCTACTTCCCAGACCATCATATATGTGACCATAAATGCCAAGATTTTAAATTTGACTGGAATCTAGAAGAAGACTGCACATAAAACACGAGCAGGACATGATGTACTCCAGTAGGGCTAGTGTCTAGTGATGCACTAATTATTTGTAGCTAGGTGTGTTACATTGCTGTAACTCCAATCAAAGATGATATAACAAAACAGTAAGTGAAACCATATTACTATTTTCATTCAACAGAAATTAAGTCAGTCTTCCTGCCACCAAATAGAAGCTTCACTTAAATGACACTTATATTAAAAATTTAGATCTTGTATTGGAAAAAACTCTAAGACAAACATGAGGTGCTATTTACATTCATGTAAAACTTTTATCTGGAACTCAAGCTAGAAAAAAATTTTCTAATATCCATTCATTTTGGATGAGACTGGATACGTCTTCCAGCAGCCTCTCCTTGTATGTTTTCATGTCAGTTAGGACTACTGTACCTTCCACTCTGTTGGATTTGCTGGCTATTTCTTGATGACAAAGAAAATATGCTTGGGTCTGTTTCAGTTCCATTTGGGCGGTCATACTGACAGTCCAACACATGGTGACTGCAGAAGGACCCCTTTTAGAAAGCTAGTGAGTCCTGGCAGAGAGCCATCAAACACAATACAGTCTAGATTTATACTAAATATTATCTGCCAAGGTTGTTAATTACCTCCTAGAGGGGTGGCTTGTCTGGCCAGTAGTCATGTCTAAACATAGAGCAGTATTTGAAGTTTGCATGATGCAATGAGCTGGTAGGTACCTTTGAGTGCTCTGGAAAGTAGTAATTTCCGCAAAGATTTCCTCACTCAAATGTTCCTGTTATTACAAATATTGAAAAAATTAATACCAAGGCATATACAATGATTAGGTGAAAATGCATATAACAAAACTTAGAGATTATACTTCCATTTTTCCTAACATTACATGCAGGATATAATGGCCCTACTGAAATCATTAAGAATTCTCTCACTGACTTTGGTACAGACAGGACTCTACTAGTAGGGAGTATGTGAACTGCTTTTAGTGGCAGATGATCTAGGATGATAAACTGGTGCAGCACTAGCATAGTTCCAGTAATTTTCCTGGTGAACTCAGAAGAAAGATGCTGGGCAACATTCCTTTCATACCCATTTCCACTTTCTTTTAATATTTACTTTAGATGAGTGCATTGAGTCATCGTAAAATAGTATCAGCTCAAACACCAGCACTATGCTGATTATGTGCAATTGTTTATCTTGTTTTCCTTTACTAGAGGGATGGCAATTCCTCTCTTGACAACGTACAATTAATACAAACTAATTCCAGAGGAAGCAAACGCAGCTCCAGCCAAGGCATTGTTTGCACTCTGTGCTGAAGACAAAGTTCTATGTCACTTCCTCTCTTAATCAGTGTAGCAGAGTCTCTGGTCTGTGCAGAGACCTTTTACTTTGTAGACACTGAGTATCAATATTTCAAGGTTTTCGTCATTTGTCTTGTATTTTCTTTGACATTTTGCCTAGCCTTTCTGAGATCCCAGATTCCTGCCTGTTTCTCCATGGTATGTATGGCCATGATGCAATACATCATAGAAACATAGAATATTTTGGATTGGAAGGGACCTTTAAGATCATCTAGTCCAACCTCCTGCAATGAGCAGAGACATCCTCAACTACATCAGGTTGCTCAGAGCACCGTCCAGTCTGACCTTGAATGTTGCCAGGGATGAGGCATCTACTGCCTCTTATATGCTTCTTATTGCTGCTTCATGGTCTTATCCAAATTTCCAAAGAAAATAAAAGGTTCAAACTGTTGTTAGATAATTCCACTTTTTGTTGTACGCATCATGAGGACAGCTAAGACCTTCTGAGAGAGGTCTAAGTTGGGGCGAAAGAATGGGAAGACCTGGTACAAAGGATTCCTCCTACTTGTGGGGTCCTACTTGCAGGAGAAGAATTCAGTTGGACAGGAGTTTCTCCAGAGTCACAAGTGACACCCAGTTTCTACCCATAAACTACTATATAAAAATAGTAGCAAAAATACATGGGAAGTTTTATCCCAGAAGGGTTCCTTGAGGCCAGTTAGGGATTATATTACTAATTGTTTGTGGAAAGCATTTGTGAGATGTGTCAGAATAAAAGTCTAACATAGATCCTTTGTCTGCTGTGCTTACTGTTTAAATAGACAGAAATGTGGAAGAAGAGTAGGAGAAAGAATTGCAGTGAAATCTGAAGTAGCTGCATTGTTCCCTTCTAGCACTTCGGACTGCTTTGTTAGTGCTCAGCTCCTTGCACTTAATTCCCAGCAGAATAAGACCCTCACAGGCACACACAAACTCAGATATATGCTATGACTCAGCATAAGCTGATGGTCTCCATACTTCGTTTTAGTTCTGAAAGATTCTACAGTTGCGCTCATTGCTCTTAAAAAATGGAAGGAAATTCAATGAAAAAACAAAGGATATTTTGACTGCACTATACATTCTTACTTGTTCTCTCAGGCATTTATTAAAAGTGCCTGTCCATTTTCCATAGATTTCCGGCTGCTAAATAAATTATTACATTTATCAGTGTAATTTTTTTTTTTTTGCATAACTATGCTTTTTCACAGTGCATTAGTATGAGATAAAAATAACAGGCATTTACCACAGGCTATTCTTTAGCCATTGAAAAAAGTCTATTTGCATAGTAGATATTGCATGTCCGTATAAAGGACAAAAAAAAGCTTTAAAGAAAGGTCACAAAACGTGGTCTTCACATCAGTTGTTCAAAACTAGAAATCTGACAGCAAAACCTCAACTCTCTAGACATAGCAGTGTATATATGATTCTCCTATTAATTATCTTCAGACTATGATTAGCTTTCTCATGTTTAATATTGGCACACTTGATTATTTTCAGTGAGATTATAATTCTGATTCACCAAGTGCTACCATTTGGACAGTCGTATTGAAGTTGTTAGCACGTATAGGTCACTTGTACTCACTCCTGTATTTGATCCACTGCTTGGACAAGCCGTGCTTTACATGGGGCATCTGTAAGGGTCTGCATGGCAATGTCAGATTTTCTCTTCATGTGTATTACTGCAGCATCTGGTTTGCCACAGTCTCTGTTGAGACACCCAATGCAGCAGCCAGTGCCTCAAAGCATTCCCTGCCCTGGCTGCATTTCTGTTCCCCCTTTTTGGTCAGTTGTATAAGGCAGTGCATGATCAGCTCTCCGAATCCTTTTATTGTAACAGATAACATACTCCAATTTCAGGTATGGAGAGATTTGAAAATAAAGTAATTTAATTGTTTGAGTTATCACACTGTGCCTGAGCTTGAAAGCATACTTCTGTCAAGATGCAAAAAGTACTTCTCTCAAGATGCAAAAATCTTGTGTCATGCTGCACCTATTTTTGTTCTAACAGAAACAGGACCAAGATGCAGTGAATTAATATCACAATACAGTAAAGCCTTCAGATTTATTTTATTTTTACAGAGGCAATGCATTGTTTTACTGCAATTATACACGATACAGTTGTTTGTTGCACTTTAGAGGAGCATCATGAGATGTAGTATGCTGGAAACAGGACCTTTTTTTTGTCATGTGTTTTTTGGTGCAGTTTAGAAATTGCCCCTCATTATTTGTAATCAAATTGTTCTTTAGTATTGAATAATCCTTCAAGTATTTAGTATTGAATAAATCTCCAGGCTGAACAGCCCCAACTCTCTCACCTGTCTTCACAGGAGAGGTGTTCTAGCCCTCTCATCATCTTCCTGGCCTCTCTCTGGGCTCTCTCTCTCTGGACCAGCAGGTCCATGTCCTTTCTATGTTAGGGGTCCCAGCATGAGGCACAAAAGTCTGGGTGGTGTCTCAGGATGGTGGAGTAAAGGAGGGGAATCACCTCCTTTGCCCTGCAGCCCATGCTACTTTTTGGCGTAGCCTAGGACACTTTTGGCCTCTGGGCTGTGAGGGCATGTTGCCAGGTCATGTTGAACTGCTTGTCCACCAACACTTGTGTTTCTTCCCAGGGCACCTCTCAATGCTTTCTCTGCCCAGCCTGTACCTGTGTTTGGGATTGCCCTGACCCAGGTGCAGGACCTTGCACTTGGCCTTGTAGAACTTCCTGAGGTTTACACAGGCCCAGCTCTTCAGTCTGATAAGGTTCTACCGGGATGTCATCCCTTCCTCCAATATGTCAACCACAACACACAGATTGGCATCCTTGGCAAACTTGCTGAGGTGCATTCAATCCCATATCACCAACAAAGATGTTAAACATGTCCCACTACTGACCCCTGAGGGGTCCCTCATCACTCATCTCTGCTTGGACATGGAGCCATTGACCATAACTCTTTGAGTACCACCATCCACTTTGAGTACCACTTATCCACCAAATGGTCCATGAATCAAGGGTTCAGCAACATTATAGCATATTTTCTTTCTTGAAAGATCTTATGTTGCCGCTTTACTATTTTTCTGACCTTTTGTCTTCCAGCTTAGTTCTGTTTTTCTGAAGTCTTCTTTTACCATTGCAACCAGCTTGGACAGTGTGGTTAAATAGTGTCTGTATAAGGCTGAACTCAGATTCCACTTTTTGTTAATTTGTGTTTTCTTTGTTTCTGTACTCTGAACTATCAAGTAGCTGCAAGCTGACGATTCCTTTCTTTTTCTACAACTACAACATGTAGTTGTTCTATTTGCTGAAGGCATTCATATGGCCAGCAGGTGCACTTAGAGCTATTTAATGAGTGGTGTAAATTCACCTCACTCAGTTCTTTAGTGGTTTCATCTAGGCTAGGTATGTATTGCCTGTTTGTTTGAAATCAGTATGGATTATTTGAAGTAGAATCATGCTTACTTGCAGTAAACTTGGTGTGGATGAACAGAAATAAGTACTTAATTCAAGTGTAAGGTTTGTCATGGGACTTTCATCTTCAAAACTGTCAGTACAGCTTCTGCTTTAATTTTGGTAAGCATTTATATCATTTGAATCTAGTACTGAAGTTCTGCTTGACAGCAAGTAAAAAGTCATGTAAAGTTCTGGTTCTCCTGCTGCTTTTTTGTTCCAAGTTCCACTGGTATTGTAAAATTAGATATATGGATTAAATTTTACTCAAAATTTTATTTTTGTGATTTAAACCTATCAACAATGATGAAATCATCCCTAATTTCCTTTTAGTAATCTAAAACCTGCTTGACAAGGATCAAAAAGTACTTATTAATCACCCATATCCCAAGATTCCACTAACATTTTTAGCTAGAGCATAATTTATATTTGTTACAATCTATATCCAAATGCTTTTTTTACTTTTCTTTAATGTCTCTGTGCATGTGTGTGTGTTTTTCTCCCTTTAATTTGTTATAACATGAACTTTCTTCTGTGCCATTTCCTCAGCATTTCAGCAGTTAGGAAACAAACTTAATTATTAATATTGCTGTCTATCATGTCTTTCATTTATTTTTATAATAACTCTTCAGTCTGCCATTTAAAAATAAATGTTTAATTTTAGTTTGTGCAGTTGACTATCCTTTCATATTATTGGTTTAATGGAAAGTATTTTATGTTATGTAATGTGAAAACACTGTTACTGTTTATGTTTTCCAAATATGCAGTAGAAACATTTCTGCTGTTCCACATTCTTTTACACAGTTCTGTTTTTCACATCTAGTTGTAAGTCAGTACTATTATTTGAAATACTATTGTCTCTGAGTAACTTAACATTGTCAATTTCCATGGGATATATCTATTTACCTTTTCACTCTTCTAAGTCCTTGAACTATTTAGCTCTTCAGTTATACACTAACTGTTGCCAGCTTTTTATTGTGCTGCTTTCCTTTCCTTTAGAAGATGGTAAGAAATGAGTTGGGGATGCAGATAAGGGGTAAATCTGAAGTGGTACAACTGAGACAGGTTGCTATAACCATGACTGTGGAATTCTAAAGGGGAGAGTCTTTTGTTCCAAGGGTGATTTTACAGGCTTATTGGATCTGGCCCAGAATTAAGTTGACTTTCTTCATGGCAGTGAAATTGTGCTGTGTTTTGTGTTTGTGACTAAAACAGTGTTGAAAACATGCCAATGTTTGGGCTATTGCTCAGCAATACTTGCACAGGATCAGAGCTGTCTCTCTTTCCCATTCTGCCCACGCTCCCATACCAGCAAGTAGGCGTGAATTTGGGAGAGGACAGAGCTGGGACAGCTGACCCCATATAATATACAACATCATGCCCACCAATAAAAGTTGGTAGAGGAAAAGGGTGAGATAGAGGTTATTTTCAAAGCTGTTTATCAGAGACTGATAGTCTGCTTGTCTGGCTTTGGGGAGTCATTGCCTTGGCATATTTTCTTTAATCCTTACTTATTACATTTTATAATTCTCACTTTTTTTTTTTTTTTTTTACTTATTATGCCATCTTTATGTTGACCCACTGGTTTTGTTTCTTTTTCTCCTATTCTCTCCCCTGTTCCACTGGGGAAGGAGGGAGGGAAAACTGACCTAGCAGCTGTGTGGGTGATTACCTGCTTGATATGGTCAACCCACAATAGCAGGATGGAAGAAAAATATGTTAAGAGCACAATCGCTGAGTAATGGGGTTTTGAGGTTTGAGGGAATGAAGTACTTTCAATGAGAAGCAAGCCAAGGAAGAGGCATTTGTGCAACCACAGATGAAAGGAGAAGGAGGACAGGATGAGAAAGCTGGGACTGTTTAACCTTGAGAACAGGAAGCTCAAGGGAGAGGATCTTACTGATGTGTCTAAAAGCCTGATAGGAGGAGTAAAGATGAAGCCAGACTCTTAGTGCTGTCCAGTGAGGGACAAGAGGCAATGGGCACAAACAGAAATATGAGAACTTTCATATAATTTATGACAAAAACTATTTAATGTAGGATGGATGAATGTTGGAACAGGTTGCCTTGAGGGGCTGTGAAGTCTACAACCCTGGTTATCCTTGAATATCCAACATGACACAACCTTGCTCTGAGCACAAGGCTGGCCTAAAGGATCTCCAGATATCCCATCCAGCCTCAGCTATGTTGCGAGTGTGAAATTTCATGGATGTTCAGTAACCCACAGTTTTGTGGGTCAGGCAGGCAAGTACATAGTCAGCATAGATAGACAACATCTGTTATCGGAGAAGTCATCTTTATGATATGAAGTTGTAGCAATTTTTGAAAGCTCCAGAACTACTTTTAAGTCTTGGATATACAGGATTTTTTAGTTAATTACTATTTGTTGTTTTAATAGAGTGATTACATGAGTCTTTTTAGTTTGAACCTGCAGCATTTTCACTGATAAAACTAGCACTTTTGCTTTGACATAGAACAGCAAAGAAACCTTAGTGCAGCATCGTTGTTTTGGAACGCACTGTAGCTTGGTGCATGTTCCTGCACCAGAGAGAGTCATCTGAGGCAGCAGAGTCCTGTAAGAGAACTTTCCAGTTACAGACTAATGTGCAGAAGCCTGATTCCTCATATCTGAGTGTAAAATGACTCTACAGAAATGGATACTGTAGTATCAATATACGGTTAGGTCAATACTCACAGCTCTGCTGGAAACTGGATGTAAAACGATAGCCTTTACACAAGTGCTATTTTGTAGTAGGAGTGCTGATAGAATAGTTTCATTCACAAGTATCAAAACTAACATTTCAAGATGACTCATTGTCCTGATTCAGCCTGCTTTTTAGGTTCAACTTACTGGCTTAGGTTCAACTTACTTACTGGTTTCACTGCTGGCTTTTTCATTTGCTGACAGTGTTGTAGCTAAGAGTTTGTTTATATTCTTCAGTTGCAGGTAGTCCCTGACTTTCAGTGAGTGGGCCTGATTAGTCTTGTCTACTGAGATAATTTGTTAATTGTTGCTATTTGGGTATGTATTTCATCAAGTAAATCTTGATTGCTTGATTAAAAATAAGAAATAGGAGCAGTCCATCTTTTTTTTATATAGGAGGGAAACACAAGACTTTTGAAAAATATATTATCTTCCTGTTAAGACAGCAAATGCAACATGAAATTTGGGGGAGGTATATGGTGCACGTATGCTTTTGGTTACTTTAATTGAAAAGTAGATGATTTTCAATTAATTAACTTAGTGACGTCAAAAACTTGCTCACTGTTTTACTATCTGAAAAAATCTTCATGGATGCTTTGTGGTGTAGAATGGGTTTCAATCTGAGCTGAAGAGAATATTTTTTGGTGTGTAGGTGCATGAAGAGTGTGATCTCTCTGTAGTGAATGCTGCCTCGCTCTCTGTGGATTCTCATTAGCTGAACATAAGGAGACAGTTCTGCAAGTGTGGCAGTGCACACAGAACTGTTGCATGAACAGGCAATGCTTTTCACTGTATTTCTGTACTCTCACATTGCACATGATGATTTTTCATCTATGAAAATTTGAATTTTCTTTTTACTGTAAAGATAGCTTGGCGTTTGTTAGTGTGAAATACTCAATACTGCATCTTCCTACATAAAATTGAGGCTCTCAGATTATTCCACTGAGGAAGATAATGTGGCGATTATGTTAGATACCTTCAATAACAGTTATGTTTATTTACAAAAATACATAAACTGTATTGCCAGAAGTACAGAAGGGATTCACAAGTCTTCATCTGCTGCTTGTTCTGATTGTGCTGGTCTTTTGCAACATGACTGTTCTAAAGACCCTTCCACATTCCTCAGTGGATCTCAGCCACATTCCTGTCTACCTTGGCCTGAAGCAGCCAGATGTCTGATGCCAAATTTCAAATACCTGCTCCAATGAGGTCACTTTTCTCAACAATATGTTGAGGCTGTGTTTAAAACTTCAAGTTTGTTTTATCTATCTTCAGCAATGACCAGAACTTGTACATACTGCATTAAAACCCAGTCATAATGCAATGCTAAGAGCATCCTGTAAATGTTTTCCTGGGATGTCAGCAATACCAGCACACTGACACTAGGGACCACATCCCACATTTAAAGGCTTTGGCTGACAATTGGGCTGAAGTGCAATGTCAACAACTCTGGCAGGCTGCACAGAGGCATTTTGCCCGACACAGTGACCGTACAGACTGTGTGTGCACCCTGGAGACTGGCGGTGGCCTCAGCATAGGCCCTTCCCAAGTAAGTAAATTGGGTGTACACCTCCCTCCCTTCCCAAATATAAGGGTTTTCCTAACTCATCCTGAGTGATCTGGCTGTGATTGCCAGCCCTATGCTTTTGCTTTGGAGTAATACATCTCCAGATTTGACCACCTATTTCCCCGTTTGTAAATTTGCATAATGCTGGAGTCTGACCGGTGGGAATTGAGTGCTGCTCGGGTGTCGTTCATCTCGCCGGCTGGATAAGCCCCCGTGGCTCCCAGGCCACCCTTTTGCAGGGTGAATAAAGAAACCCGCGGGCACACCGCGCACGTTTCGAGTCCTTGCTGGCGGGCTCCGGGGGAGGGGCGG